>JACGAQ010001625.1:0-55419 GCA_014119065.1 Orius insidiosus
ACTTTGTACCAATCTTCCTTAGTCTTGAACTGAGTTTGAAGAGGGCGAATTTCGAATTTTCTTAAAATTTCGGAGATATGCATGTTTGAAATTTTAAAAATTGCGCTGCGGCAGAACTGCTGGTCCGATTTCCACAAAATTTTCACCAAATACTCCTTATAAGAAAACTTTTAAAAAAATTTCAAAAAAAAAACTTAAAAATTTTGGGAAAAATAAACCTTGGAAAAATAAACAAAAACCTACTTATACTTAAAAGACCTCCTTAAACTTCCCCCTCCTTTATGCTTCCCCTCCGTTATGCTTCCCTCCCATATACTTCCCCCTCCTATATTTTTACTTCTCTTTAAGGAAGTTTTCGTTGGAAGCCCTTCAACTAGTAATTTAAAATAAAAAATTTTGTAACAAATAAAAATCACGTTTTTAAAATGACGTTCAACGGGATGAATAAAATATGCGAAACAATAATGGGGACCGTGGAGGCCGCGAAGGTCGCGTAAATGAATTAAAAAATGACGTGAACAGTTTTGAAAGGAAGTTAAAAAAATGACAGACATGACAAAAAAGTTTCTACAGCCCAAATAAAGAAAAATATGTTGTTTAATAAAAATTGATCGAGTTATCAAACCACATTGAAAAGTACCTGTTACAAGTATACAGATTGTCAGATTATTTAAATATTGACCTTAACGGTTAATTTTTCAAGATTTATGAAGTTTGATACTTTTAAATCTTTGTTATACATAAAAATGTGGAAATGATTTTAATGATGAAGTCCAATGGGCGGACTGGTCGATTGGAGAGAGAAAGAACTTGAAGATTTCAAGGAAATTGAAAAATTAGGTGTACAAAATGAAACTCGGCCACAGGTAAATTTGAATTTTGTAGATATTAGCCGAGTTTCATTTTGTACACCTAGTAGTTCATTTTTTCAAAATTTTGAACATTTTAGGCGTTAAAGTCCATCAAAAGTTGACCTTCTCCGTGTAAGAAGGTTATTGAAGTATAACCATTAAGAAGGTTAATTTTTAAAGGCTTGTAAATCGTAAACCGTTACAGATATTGAAAAAATGCACTAAATAAAATCTGTTGGAAATTTTATTCTCTTTAATTTTTATTCTATTCATTTTTCTCTAGGACGCACTGTTTTCAAGATAAATTTATTTAAAAAAAAAATTATTTTCCGAAAATGGTGCATCCTAGAAAAAAATAATTAAGTACAAATTTATAGAGAATTAAATTTCCTACAATTTTTATTTATTAGGTGTACAAAATGAAACTCAGCCACAGGGTAAATTTGAATTTTGTAGATTTTAGCCGAGTTACATTTTGTACACCTACTAAGAAAGAAGAAAAGACAATTGAAGGAAGAATACGTATATGACGGTCCTTCAGCCTATATTACTCAATTTATAGTTTTTGCGATTTCAATAGATCTTGGCGCGTTTCCGCGGTTTTAAAGAAACCCCACCGCCTTCAGAAGCAAGAAGGCACTCTAGAATCATTTCCCATCTTTTTGCTTGTTCCTTTTTTTCCTAATGAACGCCTTATCCGAAATTCTCTCCTATTTAAAGTGAGAAAGCTCGAAGTTTTTCTTCGCCCAATGGTCTCCGTGAGTCGTCGCGTGATCGGAATGGCAAAAGCGGACAAATTGGAGCGTGAAAAACTTCAAAAAGCACTCGTTCGCTAGAAGAAACTTTGGTAGGTTACGTTCTAGTAAAAAAGGCCGAGCTAAAGGCCACTTAAGGTCAGTGTCAATACACGAGAAAGTGTAAAACGTTCCATTTTTTTTCTCTCCCTTTTTTCTCTAAGAATCGATACTTTTGTATTTGAAGTTTTTTATATATCGGTGGGGGGGATGCGTTTCCGCGCTATTTGATCTAATCCGAGAGTTCTTTTCTTCCGCGTGATAAAAAGAAGCTAAATGGGTTTTTAAATGTATTGCTAAAAGGAAAAAAATACTTCTCCTGAGTGGGTATTTCCAAGTCTAAGGGCGAAGGGGAGGGGCGAACTCTTTTTTCTCTGTTAACTTCAAAGGACTTCATCTCTGGAAGTACCTTGAGGCTTGATTTTTTTTTTTACTTAGTTTTTAATGAAACCTTGTTACTATAAATAGGCAAACTCACATCGCCTACCCAAAAACCCTTGAACTTTCAGAAATCGATGGCACAATTTAAAATTGAGGGGAATCTTGGCAAGGTTGATACAGTTTCCTGTTACTTTCAGTCTAATTTGTTGAAAATTTAATCACCTTTCATTATTGTATAATACATTTTTGGCTACGACGTACCGTTTTGAAGATACAGGCGAAAAACCGCGAAAAGTCACGCCATCGGTCAAAAATTTATTTGTGTTTTAGCCGGTGTAGCTCGCATGCCGTTGGTCGTACAAAACCTTTTATTGAACCAAATTTATAGGAAATTTAGTCAGCTTTCTTTTTTAACTTATATATTTTTTGGCTCCGACGTACCGTTTTGAAGATACAGGCGAAAAACCGCGAAAAGTCAAGCCCCAAGGTAAAAAAAAAATTTTTTTTCGCTTTTTTTGCACTTTGACGTCGCATATCTCGGGTGTCGTTGGTCGTACAAAAACTTTTATTGAACCAAATTTATAGGAAATTTAGTCAGCTTTCTTTTTTAACTTATACAGGGTGTCCGGAAACACATGGCAAGCGTCTGGGAGAGCGTTAAAAAGTGGTTTTACGAAAAAAAGTTAAATGTAAACCCCCCTTAATTTAAATCAAAGAATTTGATGGTGTAGTTTAAAATCCGCCTGGATATACAGGGTGTCCCAGACACAACCTAACTTCGTTATTTCAAATGAGAACCCCTATTTTTATTTCAGATTCGTAATCTACGCAAAATTTCAAGTAGATTTGAGTACTCATATGACAATTTTGGACAACTTTTAAAAATGTCAAAATTTAGCGTTTTTTGCGCTAAAATCCGTTAAAATTTACCTAGGAGACTCGTTTTTTTTTAATTCCACTTATTTTTTCCCCAAGAATCCAACTGTCTCAAATTTGAGCATCTTCGCATTCAGCATCACGAGATTCGTCGCTAATGGCCTTTTTTCAAGTTTAACTCCAAATTCCATACTTCAAAAATGGAAATTAGCGATTTGTTGACGGAATTTTAATTTTTGATGCATAAACACAAAAGACGCTGTAGCTCTTTCAAAATTTGTGGTCCGAAAGAAAAATTCCTTTCAACAAGTGCTAATTTTCATTTCTGAACTAAAAATTTGGGTTCTAACTTGAAAAAAGGCCATTAGCGACGAAATCTCGTGATGCTGAATGCGAAGATGCTCAAATTTGAGACAGTTGGATTCTTCGGGAAAAAATAAGTGGAATTAAAAAAAAACGAGTCTCCTAGGTCAATTTTAACGGATTTTAGCGCAAAAACGCTAAATTTTGACATTTTTTAAAAGTTGTTCAAAATCGTCATATGAGTACTCAAATCTACTTGAAATTTTGCGTAGATTACGAATCTGAAATAAAAAATAGGGGTTCTCATTTGAAATAACGAAGTTAGGTTGTGTCTGGGACACCCTGTATATCCAGGCGGATTTTAAACTACACCATCAAATTCTTTGATTTAAATTAAGGGGGTTTACATTTAACTTTTTTTCGTAAAACCACTTTTTAACGCTCTCCCAGACGCTTGCCATGTGTTTCCGGACACCCTGTATATTTTTTGGCTATGACTTACTGTTTTGGAGATACATGCGAAAAACCGGGTTTCAACCCCCTCCTGGCAAACGGAGGGGGGGGGGGGGGTATACTAATGGGACACTCATGTCTCTCCGAAAATATGAATTTAAAAAGCTGAGAATTCCAATAAGTAAATTAAATTAGGAATAAAACGCGTTCTTTTTTACGTAGATAAAATAGGTATTTTATATAAACGGTTGGAGGATTTTGAAAGTGGCCCGTAATTATGCAACGCACTTAAGCGATTCTTACATTCTTCGTCCCACACTAATGGACCGCTCAGCTTTTTACGTGGCGGACTTCTGTTTCGGAAAAACGACTTGTATCAAAGGCCTACTTCAAAGACCTTGCTTGTCGAGTGAAATGTCTTTTCCTATTTTGTTCTACCTTCTGTTTTCTCTCCTTCTCTTCCCCCTCTCCGTAAAATCTTTTCTTGACGCTTACTTCAATTAGCGTCTATTTAGATTATTTCAAGGAGTACTTTATTGCGTCCTCGGATGTTTCAAGGAACGTTGATAGAAACAAGAAGTTTCTGGTAGCTTCTGTCAGCTGGAACTTTTTCTTTTCACGAAATTCCATTACTGAGCTAGCTATAATCTTAAGTCTTTTCGGTACATGTGAGTTTACGATACCATAACAACGCGCATGCGCGAGCATTCATGTGTGAATCTCAGTTTCGTTCTTTGGAACATTCTTTTCTTCCGATAGTTCCCGAGGGTGCACGTCAGTAATTTCCCCTCTGCGGATTCTGCATAAAGAAAAGGGAGGAGAAGAAAAGAGTGAAAAAAGGTTCCCGTTGCGAGGCGACGAATAAATCTTTTGACTCTGAGACCATCCCCTTACAGTTGGCGCCACTCTTGTTTATTGTCCTGCCAGATGAACCGAATTACCCGAGATCCCCATTCACAACAACAACCAACCTTATTTTTGTGCTTTCTGAAATTTGACGGTCGCAAAATATTTCTGAAAAAGTAACTTGATTATTTAGGTGTATAATCGGAACGCCTTGTGAAAGGGGTGCCGAAGGGTCAAGCCGAAAGGCGGGGCCGCTCGAGTTATGTGGGTAACGATCCTGTTATTAATCTTTAGCAAATACTCGATGTATGTGAAACATTCGCCCCGATTAAAAAGACGTAGTTGACGAGGTGAAAGAGAAATAATCATTTTTAAAAAGAGCATATCCGATTTCTCGACCTGTGTGGCCGGTGAATCACTGTACAGGATGTTCCTGAACCTCTTCTGTCAGCTGGAACTTTTTCTTTTCTCCAAATCACGAAATTTAATTATTTAGCCACCTATTTTAGGTACATGTGAGTTTACGGTACCATAACAACGTGCATGCGCGAGCATGTGTTTTTAGTTCCCGCGCTTTTTCGAAATTTCATCTTTGAGATTTGCCTAATTAACGTATTAGGTGTACAAAATGAAACTCAGCCACAGGGTAAATTTGAATTTATAGATTTTAGCCGAGTTTCATTTTGTACAAAAGTTCATTTTTTCAAAATTTTAAACATTTTAGGCGTTAAAGTCCATCAAAAGTTGACCTTCTCCGTGTACGAAGGTTATTGAAGTATAACTATTAGGAAGGTTAATTTTTAAAGGCTTGTAAATCGTAAACCGTTACAGATATTGAAAAAATGCACTAAATAAAATCTGTTGGAAATTTAATTCTCTTAATTTTATTCTATTCATTTTTTCTCTAGGACGCACTATTTTCAAGATAAATTTATTTTAAAAAAATTATTTTCCGAAAATGGTGCATTCTAGAAAAAAATAATTAAGTACAAATTTATAGAGCATTAAATTTCCTACAATTTTTATTTATTAGGTGTACACCTAATATAAAAGATAAAGACCTTTTAACATAATATGCATTCATCTTCTTAACTAACTAACAAAAATGTCTGATATTATAAGCCATCTAAGTGATACTCCGTCCTCTCAAGTCCTAGAAAAAAAATTTAAGAATTTTTATCTATTCGACAGAAATCTAGTAAAGTAAAACATTATGTGTAGAATGAAAAATGTGTAGAGAAAAAAACAAACATCTAATTGATAGAGATAAAATTTTACGAGGACCGTTCATTTGAATATCCCTCAAAAGTGCTCTATAAAGATAAGATGGGGGAAAAAAACTTCATCAATTTGTTAAAGGTCAAACCGGCCGTAGAAGTGACCGGTTAAGGTAAAATAAGTATTTAAAACCTCGGTGCGCTTTTTTTTTCCTTCGTCTTTAACATTCTCATTAAGACTCTCGAAGGATTTGTTGCGAAACGCTGAAATAAAGAGTACAAAAAAAGTGTTCCGGAAAAAAATGGCCGGCCGCAACCATAGACCTGAATTATAGATCCATAATCGATTTGACCCTTCCCCAAAAACCTGTCGTGGAGGGTAAAACAATAACTTTAATGGAAGGAATAACTTACAGGAAGTTAATAGCTTTGTTCCAACCGCAGTTTGAAACTGATTTGAAACTCCTGGAGCATGCGCAGAACGATTCGGACGTCGTTCGAATCGTTTTTCCGTCAAATTTGACATACAGATCCTGTAATAGCAAAGCATAGAAAAAAGTACTAGACTGGTGCTGACCCCGACGGGAACTTAAAATATATGAGTGGAAAGTTATAGGGAGGGGAAGGATAATTTAACTATTTTTTTAATTTTTAAGAATTCTCTCTCACAATTTGTGATTCAAAATTAAAAAATATTATACTTTATAATTATCAGAAATTATACTTCCCCTCCTTTATACTTCCCCTCTGTTATACTTCCACTCCTTAATACTTCCCCTCCTTTATAATTCCCCGTCTTAAAACTTTCCCCTCCTTAAAACTTCCCCTCCTTTATACTTCCCCTACTTTAAACTTTCCCCTCCATTATAGTTCCTCCTTCTTAAACCTTCCCCTCCTTTATACCTCCCCCTCCGTTATACTTACCCTCCATTGCACTTCCCCCTCCTGTATTTTTACTTCTCTTTAAGGAAGTTTTCGTGGGAAAGTCTTCTTACTTTTTTTTTCTTCTCAATTTCGGTTTAATTTTCAAGTCTATTTACTGAATGTGTCGATTTGGAATGTATACTCCATGAAGGGCGCCCACGCGACTTGCGTACGATCCTTATTACGAGAAAACACGCGAAGTTTGATTAAAAGTTCCCCGGCCGAAATTCTTTTTCTTCCCTTCGAGCATTTGCTACGTTTCTTTTCATCTTCGAGAAATTGAATTTTCCAGTTGTAAAAAAAGTTTAAACTTGTCCAAACGAGATGAACGATATGAATTTTGTCAATTTCTGATTGGAATGTTGAATGTTCTGTTTTTCTTGTTTGAAAACGTAACCTTGAAAATTTAAAAAATATAACAAAAAGGTAAAAGAGACCAAAATAGTCTTGATATTGCCATTTTTGTGGTTCTTCTATTTTTTATGAAGAAACAACTTTCGGCATAAAGAGCACTGGCATTGAGATTATTATATTATGGTTTTTTTTTAATTAATTAATTTTTTGTTTTTTTCCAGGAATTAAAAGAAAGTTTCAACTATGGCCTCTTCTGTCCGCCCGTCAACGGAAAAGCAGGAAAGTTCCTGGACGAGGAACGGCGACTTGGGGATTATCCATTCAACGGACCTGTCGGATATCTTGAGGTACGATTTTTCACGTTTTTCTTCTCTTTTGTTATCATTTCATCCCCCCCACGAAGGCTGCTTTGAAAAAATCACTCTTCTACAAAAAGTAGATCGGAAAATTTTCACGGAATTCACTTTTGGTTCGTAATTAAAAAGAAATTCAGAAATTGCATTTTTAATCACGCTATGTCACCCTTTTCGCTTCCGTTGGCAAAGAGGTTCTTACGCACGAAAGAAATCGCTCATAAACAATCCCCACCTTTCGCGAGCTCCATTATCATCTTCATCCAATAGATCTATTTTACATATTCTCCAGTTTCTCCTACCTGCTTCGCTGTGTTTTCACTATACGTAGATTTTTTCGGTACATATGAGTTTACGATAACACAACAACGCGCATGCGCGAGTGTTATGTGTTTTCAGTTTTTTGAATGTTTTAATTCCCGCATTTTTTCAAAAATTCATCTTTGAAATTTGCCTAAATTCAAACTATTAGGTGTACAAAATGAAACTCGGCCACAGGATAAATTTGAATTTTGTAGATTTTAGCCGAGTTTCATTTTGTACACCTAGTAGTTCATTTTTTCAAAATTTTGAACATTTTAGGCGTTAAAGTCCATCAAAAGTTGACCTTCTCCGTGTAAGAAGGTTAATGAAGTATAACCATTAAGAAGGTTAATTTTTAAAGGCTTGTAAATCGTAAACCATTACAGATATTGAAAAAATGCACTAAATAAAATCAGTTGGAAATTCAATTCTCTTCAATTTTTATTCTATTCATTTTTTCTCTAGGACGCACTGTTTTCAAGATAAATTTATTTTAAAAAAAATTATTTTCCGAAAATGGTGCATCCTTGAAAAAAATAATTAAGTACAAATTTATAGAGAATTAGATTTCCTACAATTTTTATTTATTAGGTGTAAAAAATGAAACTCAGCCACAGGGTAAATTTGAATCTTTTCTGTGTAGTCGCCATTGGGGGAAAAAAAAGCTTTTTTTTCTTCTTTTTTTTTTTCAAGGATGGGAAGTTGTTTTAATTTTTTGTGTAATGAATAGCGAGTTCTTTCGATGTTTTATTTGAGAAAACAATAATTCTACGTGTACTTCCTGGTGAAGAGACTTCTACTCTCGCACGATCCCCCTCCCTATGAGAGTCTTCACTCGACAATCGCCATTCATTTATTAACTTTTAATTAGCGGCCTCCTTAGCCGACGTCCGTTTCAGTCCTTTTCATGTTCTTGTGCTCTCACGTTTCTTTACTTCTTTCAGCTCAAATACAAAAGGAGGGTCTACAAGCAGCTCGTTTTGGACGAGAAACAACTCAAGTCGATTCATACGAGGACGAATCTTCGACGATTCCTCGATTACGTCTCGAATGCCCAAGTCGAAAAGATAACCAAAATGTGTTCCAAAGGTTTAGACCCGAATTTCCACTGTCCGGATTCCGGAGGTACGTACATCTTAAAATTCTTAGAATATTTTTATTTTAGTAAAAAAAATAGCGCCGGTGATAAAGCACGATTTTCAAGCTATTTTGTCTATATTTGAAGATATCTCCAAATCGGACGGTCGTATCTTCATGAAATCAGACTTTTTAGAAAGCTCTTCGATAGGAGCACAAATTTTTATTTAATGGTTGAGTCCCCAAAACTGCTAGTTTTTGAGATTTTTTAAATTTAAAAAACCAACTCTTTTTTTTGTCCCTCCCCCACCCAGTCTACTTGTACCGTTTTATCCCGTTTTCAATGTCGGCGAATTTTCCGGTCCGATCGGGTTAAAAGTACTGGTTTGAAGAGCTTCCAACGAAAACTTCCTTAAAGAGAAGTAACAATATAGGAGGGGGAAGTATAACGGAGGGGACGTAAAACGTAGGGGGAAGTATAACGGAGTGGGAAGTATATGGGAGGGGAAGTATAACGGAGAGGGAAGTATATGGGAGGGGAAGTATAACGGAGGGGGAAGTATATGGGAGGAGGAAGTATAAGTGAGGGGAAGTCTATGGGAGGGGGAAGTTTAAGTGAGGGGTAGTATAACACATAAAATAAAATAAATAAAACAAAATTTTCCAAAAATTTTCTGTTTTTTTTTTCAAAAATTCTTTAATTTTTTTTTTCGAAAATTTTTTCGGATTTTCCTTTTTTTTTTTTTTTTTTTTTCTTTTTTCAAAATTTTTTAAGTTCTTTTTTTCGAAAATTTTCTAATTGTCAAGGTAGAAATAATTGGCTCTTTGGCCCAGGGATGTGCCTCTCTTAATGGGTAGAAGTATGAAATTTTCCCTACTAAAAAAAAAAATAATAATTAAAAAGTGGCAATTTTTTTACACCAAAAATTCTTAAAAAAGATAAGGAGTAATTGGTGAAAATCGGATGAAAATTGTGGCCGTAAAGTGTTCCGGGAAAAAATGCTACGGCCGGCCGGAACCACAGACTAAGTTGAGATCGGTAAAGATCAATATTTGATTTGACCCTCCGGGGTCCTGAAGACCCCTCCCCAAAACCCGACGTGGAGGGTACCACAATAACTTCTTCAAGGAAGTTAAAAATCACAAATTACAATTATATCTTTAATTTATTTATATGAACTTTCTCCGTTGTTTTTGAATGTCCGGTGAAAAGGAAAAAAAAATTCTCCCATTGTTTCATAAAATAAACGAATCCTTGCATTAATAATACGGATAAGTAAGGAAAGCCTATCTCTATGTTTAACCCACAGTTTAAATAATATAAACGAAGGTTTATGTAATATGCTTTGTGTGTCAACTTCCTTAAAGAAGTTGTTGTTTTACCCTCCACGTTTTTGGGGAAGGGTCAATTCAAAAGTACATGAATATACATGAAAGTACAAAAATACATCTCCTTTATTAAACTTCCTCCTCCTTAAGCTTTCACTCCGTTATACTTCCCCCTACATTGTTCCTTCTCTTTAAAGAAGTTTTCGTTGGAAGCTCTTCAAGTGCTTTTAAGTTGCTGCATTTCTACCAACTGTGCCGCTTTAATTTGACAGTAATAGTAATTTCTTTTTTTGTTCTCTAGAAACTCCTCTGAGCATCGCTGCAGTTATTAAGAAACCTGGGAAAGTGCTGATGGCGTTGGTGAACGGTGGCGCCCTTTTAGACTACCGGACTAAAGAGGGTTGTACGGCTTTGCACAAGGCAGTCCAGGCGAATAGCCTGGAGGCGGTAAGCACTTTACTCGAACTCGGATCTTCGCCAAACTACAAAGACGCGAAAGGCCTCACGCCGCTCTATTGGTCAGTTATCCAACCGACGGATCCTCTCCTCTGCGAAGGGCTCCTTCACGACCGCGCCACCATCGGAGCGCAAGATCTCCAGGGTTGGCAGGAAGTCCACCAAGTAATTAAAATACGTTTTAAAAAGATCTAATATAACGTTCAATAGGCTTGTCGAATCGGACTTGTGCAACATTTGGAACAGCTTCTTTTTTACGGTGCAGACATGAATGCAAGGAACGCATCTGGTAACACACCCCTCCATGTCTGCGCTGTCAACTCTCAAGACTCCTGCGCTCGTCTTCTTCTCTTTCGAGGTTGCCAAAGAGAGGCGTTGAACTACGCCAATCAGACACCCTACCAAGTAGCAGTGATAGCTGGCAACTTGGAACTTGCCGACGTCATACAAAATCACCGACCCGAGAACGTTGGTAAGCCAAAGCATGCTAACATAGGTTTCAAATATTAGAATGACATGAAAGTTTCTACTCAAAACTCACAACAGTCTACACCTTAAACATAGCATGATTTTTAGTTTATTGTAGATTATTTTTTCTCGTAACGTAGACAACTAAGGGTCCGTTTGTGGTGGTGGTGATGGTTTATGAATAGAAAATAAAAATTTGGTGTGTGATTGCCGAGTGGTAATTGGTGTTAACCGGTTTGCTGAGAAGGAAAAACTCCGTTTTCATTTGCATGGAGTTCCATATTTTCCACCATTTTATTTTTTCGCAAAGCATATTCATCTACACCTTATTGACATTGCATTTCACAACCCACATACTTTCAAATGTTTATTTAAAGAAGAAAAACAATTTTTTGGAACCCTCCCTCATATGAAAAACCTACTGTTTAGGCCCATATTACCTAAATCCTAAATTAACAAAACAACATTTCATTTTATCTTTTATTTTCAATTCATGTCATTTTAATTTATTTATTTCTTTAAAAAAAAGTCCAAACTATAAACGTCAGCGTTTTTACTAAATAAAAATCCTAGTGGCATTTTAGCCTTTTTGAGTTTTTTTTGGCAGTTTTTATCACTTTTCTTAAAGGTATTCATATCTAGAAGTCTCCTTTTGGTTTTTGGTCAAATTGAAGTCCACCGCGCTTTTTTAAATCGACAGGTTGTTAAAAAACATTAAAAGCTGTCAAAAAATCTTTGGGTTTTTGGTTTCCCTCTTCTTTTTATTTTATTTTTTCATTTCATCATTTTGTATGTGTCGGACTATGTGTTTTTACAGTACAGTTTCGCGAAGCGCCTCGATACAATCCGCGAAGGCGGTCGCAACTCATCAACGCCCCATCAAACCTCCTTTCCCCGGTGGCGCTTTCGCCTCCGTCGCCTTCCCCTTCGGACCGTTCCCTTGCTCCGTTCAGCTCAGCTTCTTCGAGTTTAAGCGACGGCTCGTCCGCGAGTAACAAGATTATCGAGGACACCGCAAGCTATGTAACAGGTAAACCAAATAATAAAACACATCGGAACCACCACAATCGTCCTAGTTTTATTGGTTTTTACAGTTTCTTATTTCTTTTTATTTCACCGAACTTAAAATAATTTGTTTTTCTATTAAGATAAAAGCCTTGGTGACACAAGTGATATCATAAGCGACAGCTCGGGTGTAGGAACAGCAAATAGTGACACAATTACGTCAGTCTTACTTCCTGGCACTATGGCAGTTTGTATAGAAAATTATAGTTCAACTCAACCTGGATATTTGAGAATTTCCCAAGGAGATCTGATTGAAAGTAATTTTATTATTGGGTGATTCATTTGATTTAATGTAATTTTAGTAACGGGAGCGACGGATTCTGGCTTTTTGGAGGGAACTTTTAGAAATGAGACTGGTTTATTTCCAGCTCATTGTGTACAAGAAGCTTCCCCTCAAGATTTGGGACGTTCGACAGCGAGACGACGTCCTTCGACCGGTTGGCAGGACGACGTGATGCGAGTCCGGCGCAGCCACCTACGATGAAACATTTCGCGACAGCTCCTAGAAATAAAAAGCAGTTACCTGCAGAGCCAAGGACAGTCGTCCTCCATAGAGGGAGGCGAGGATTCGGCTTTGTTCTTCGAGGTGCCAAAGCGACCTCTCCTCTTATGGAATTGACTCCTTCAAACCGTTTTCCTGCGTTGCAGTATTTAGATGACGTCGATGAAGGTGGTGTCGCTGATATGGCTGGTCTTAAAAAAGGCGATTATTTATTAGCTGTATGTATCGAACTCACATTGAATCTTTTTAATAAATTTTTGTAGATAAATGGAGAAAATGTGACAGCAGCGTCGCATGAACATGTGGTTGATCTCATCCGACGTTCTGGAGAACTTGTTTCGATGACGGTAGTTTCTGTCGCTCACGTTCAAAATCAGCAGCCTGAAAATAACCCTCGGCATTTCGCCACTCTACCTAGAAAGCTTACGGGGACGGCGACAGTCGGAAGATCACCTGCGCCGCTTCCTCCAAGGAGGGATCCAAAGACAACATTGAGTGTCGGCAGAGCGAGAGCTAGGTCGATGGTCGTTGGCGAGAACGACGACGAATCCGGTACCGCCAAAAGCTCAAGTGCTGAAAGTATCCATCAAAGTTCCAACATGCAACCAAGAACAGCAAGCATCCGTGCAAGACCGACTTCTAGTAGAATAACAGCAGCGGAACTCGAAGAACTTTTCCAACGTCAAAATGGGAATTCATCTTCCATCGCAACAAGCAATTTCCAAGGCAATATGTCCCAACCTTCATCCCCAGCAAGAACTCCAAGAGTATATGCGAGTGTCGCAGAAATGAAACGAAGCAAAGGAAAAGTAAGATTACAAATTTTATCTCATTTATGTTAATTTATTTTATTTAGAGTGGAGGAAGAGTTCGATTTAGCACAGCCGGTGTTGTCATTCCTGATTCCCCTGTTATTGGTGAGCTTCACAGGGATTTCCATTCGACTCCTGATCTCGCTTTGGCATCTAGAAATGCATCGGGGACTTTAGGGCGAACGCATAGAAGCCAAGAGGAGATAAGACCACCTCTTCCTCCTCCCACACATCCACCACCACCTCCTCCTAGCGGACCTCAAATCGTTAAAGTCGAACTCAACAATGAATCAGACTACGGAAGTGTTGTCGCTACCAAAGAGAACTTCAGTGGCCCTGACGGCGTCATGTCGAGCTTTAAACCCGCCAACAACGCCAAGTTGTACGCTTCCCCTGAAGACGTTAAGTCTGTCGGCTTCAGATCTAGATCTTTATCTGGACATGGAACTAGACCTCAGGTAGGATGATCATTAGGTTACAAATTAAAAATTATTTTTTTTTTTAAGATTCGAAAATCTCAAAGCTTAAGATCTCCTTCAACATTCAAAGGGCCTCAAAATGTTCAGCCACAGGCTCAAACGACAAATCCTTATGCTCAACCGTTCCGTAATGGAAGGCCGAAATCTGCCTCAATACCTCCGATACCTGATCCTGATTATAGCTTGAGTGAAAACGAGAGTGATACTGAACGAGAAAAGACGGTTATTCGGGTCAATACAAATACTGAAGGGAGTGGAAATTCAAGTACAAGCTCCGGAAGCCTTCCACATAGCTTTAGTGTGGACGAAATTCAAAAAGTGCGCACTCAATTGAAAAGCTCAAAGTCGTACCCAAACGACTTTCTCCTTCTCGATGAAGGCGATAATTCCTCAAGCGGTGTCTCATCAGATCAAGAAATATCGAACAATCCAGCCCAGTTTGAAGCGAAAGATATGCACGCAAGTGCAACTTTGCCAAGGTCGTCACAGCAGAGAGTGAATCTAACGCGAAACGCCGTCTCCTTGGCGCAGCTTCCACCTCCTATCGAATCAGACACCGAAGAAACCGTTGTTCCGCCGCCACCTGAATTCACCGAGAATAGTCCTGCCGTTGTCGAAGAAGTTCTTGCTCCGCCTCCTCAATTCTCAGACTCAAGACTTGTAAGTCGTGTACGAATCGTCGGAGCTGTTCCCAAAGGCAACGGACGTCTCCATAGTCCATAGTCAATCTTCTAGACGCTCGTAATTTTTCTAGCTCACAAAAATAAGCTGTCAATTGATATTAGTCTTTTTTTTTCATTCAAATTATCAGTCCAGGACACAAACAAAACCGACCTTAAACTTTTAAGTATCTTTTCTTCTTAGATACTTAAAAATTTAAAACGTACAAATGGGCTGTCTGGTTTCTTCAATATTTGGAGGTTGTTCTTTACATTGTAGAATATTTCTACAAATCTGTGAATTTGTATATTTTGTTTATAGTATTTTTACTTTCAAACATTCCTTTGTTTTTCTTCGTCTCCTCAATGAAAATTAGTTTTGTACAACAAAATGTACAGATTAATGTGTGCCAAGTTTTTTTTTCTTTCCTTCTTTTCTTTGTAAATATTTTTTTTGATTTCTATTGTGAAAAAAAGTATTCTATGCTTCACAGGTCCATTGACTTTCATTTAGAAAATTGTAAAAATAATCAGATAATTATGTAATACACAAATTTTAGAAGAAGCACGTAGGAATACAGCTTTCAAGCTGTTTTTTTTTACAATCAAATCGTTTCTTCATTTTTTGGTGATACGAAGATTTCATCCAAATCCAGGCTTTCTGAAAAAGAAAGCCATCAGAGCAAAAATCTTTGTTCGCCAAAAAAATTTTATTTTCAGAATTTTAACTGATTTCCTTTTTTAACCAAAATTAGTAACAAATAATTAAAAAGAAGAAAAAAAAATCTTGCCAAAGAAAATCCTTAGCTAAGAATAACTAAAAATCGTGCGATTTATTTTAAATAAGGCAACGTTTGTAAAAGCCTATTATCGCTCTAAAAATATCCTGTATATAGGTTTTTAGGCAGGAGAAAGGATATACATTTTTAAAAAATATTGGTCTCTTTTTTTACAAATAGCCAGAAAAAACTAGATGTCTATTATGTTGTACACACACACGTGTACACAGTAGTGTGTGTGCACAAATTTTTGCTTAAAAATCCACAATACCTATTATATTTGTTTATTGTTACAATATTATAGATAGAAAAAAAAATATGGGTTTATCAAGCATTTGTACTATGTACTAATAAATATTATCAAACCATTTTTTTGTTCCATTTTTTCCTACATTTGATCAGTATTTCAAGGAATAAATATTATTTATTTAAAACTATATAAACTAGCGCCATTTTATCAGTGTTATTTTTATATTTTTAAAAGCGGCCCCTTCATGGTCAGTAATAATGACATTGTCAGGTAAACATAAGCAGTTCATAGATGCTAAACCATATGTTATATTGGCGCAAAATCAACATGCTTATTTTTACCTTTGGCTGCGAAACTTTTCAATACTGAAATTAAAAACCTACAGCCAGATTTCATCACTTCGGATTCAGTTTTTTTTTCATTCAGCGCTGTTGGCGACTTTTTAAAAATTTATCAAATTTAAAAATCAAGGTCGACTTCTGCTTTCTGCACCCACCAAGCTAAAAAGTTTTGGGAACTAAAAGAAAATTAAGGACAAAATAAAATCTACCTAGCAATACTTAAGCTAATTCTTTTCTATAATTTCTAGAAAATAGTCCATATTTAAATATTAGGTGTACAAAATGAAACTCAGCAAAGGGTAAATTTGAATTTTGTAGATTTTAGCCGAGTTTCATTTTGTACACCTAGTAGTTCATTTTTTCAAACATTTTAGGCGTTAAAGTCCATCATAAGTTGACCTTCTCCGTGTAAGAAGGTTGTTGAAGTATAACCATTAAGAAGGTTAATTTTTAAAGGCTTGTAAATCGTAAACCGTTACAGATATTGAAAAAATGCACTAAATAAAATCTGTTGGAAATTTAATTCTCTTTAATTTTTATTCTATTCATTTTTTCTCTAGGACGCACTGTTTTCAAGATAAATTTATTTCAAAAAAAAATTATTTTCCGAAAATGGTGCATCCTAGAAAAAATAATTAATTACAAATTTATAGAGAATTAAATTTCCTACAATTTTGTACACCTAATATTTTCCCCAAATAATATACTTCAGCAAGTAAGTCTGCCAGCACATGTCCTCCATCGATGGGTTTAAAATAAAATTTACACATTATTTAATTTCAAAAATTTATTAAAGAAAATGTATTTGATTGTAACTTCCATGTTTTTATCAGTACAAATTTTATTAAGTATTTTGTTTTTACAGAATACTAAATTTATTTTTTACATTGGGTACGCAATGACATGATTAGGTATAATAAATAAATTAGTGTTAAAAACTTTTGACGTTTTCTTTTTCCCTGAAGAATACCTGTAATAAAATACATCACATTTAGTTTTTTATTGTGTAAAATAAATTAATAAAAATCAAATATAAAGATAAGTACCTGATTGAAGGTCGAAAATTTAGGAAAGGTGCCTAAAGTGCCGTTGAGTATTCAGAAATTTGAAGTATCCTGAAAAAGGAAAAAAAACAAAATTTTAACATTCAAAATTTTTTAATTTTTGGCCCTAAATAGAGCCTTTCAAAATGTGTCTGACCAGTCGAAACGGTCATCCACTTGCTTAATAAAAATGCCTCGGTCCGGGGCTGCTTATTCGGTTTCCCTTATTCGCAGCTGTCCTTCGAAGGAACATTCGCTATCCGCCACCTGCGACCCGCCCAGTAGCTGAGGCTTAGCCTTGGGAAAAATTTGTTTGGCCCTAAAAAGGGCCGTTGTTCGGGCCAAACGGCCGTCGTCAAAACCGGCTGGAAACAGCCTTAGTCAGAAACCAAAGAAAAGTCGTCAAATCCCTAGCCTGTGAAAAGCTTATCATTGATTAATAACCTGTAAACGAGCATTTTGCGACGCCGCCAAGGGGAGCTTGAAAACGGGAGCGCTAAACCTACTAAACCCGCAAGACTTGGCGGTCATGCTGGTTTAGTATCTAAAGCGCTTCGATTTTCAGAGACCCTGATTTTGTTATAGGTAGGCCTTTTTTTTAACATAATTTTTTATCGCAGTAATAAAAAAAAGCCATTGCCCCCCAATCACCTAAATTTTGCCCCCAGTAACTTCTCAGCGCCCCCAGGGGGGCGGTACTGCACCCGTTGAGAATCACGGCTATGAAGGTGTTTGGCTCTGAAAAGGACTGTTGATTGGGCCTTTTCTCTTTTCCTGTTCCTAAGCCGTAGGCTTTTACCAGGCTTCTTTCTTTTTAGCCGGTTGGTGGCACTCTCCCCTCTGCGAGCTGTTCACCACAGCCCCGGGGCCCAGTGCCCGGGGCCGCTCGCGTTGCTGGAGGGGGTATCCAAAGTCGTGCTACATCACTCTGTTTCTTAAAAGATTCTAGCTGGTCTTTTTCACGTTAGACATTTTGCTTTTTTCTTTTTTAAGGTAAAAGAAAAAGATGCCAAAAAAAAAGAAAACCTTGTGCTGACGATTGGGCCAAACGGCAATCGTCAAAACTGGCTGGAAACAGCCTTTGTCTAATTTGTTGGCATTAGAAACCGGAGTTTCGTCGAAGCCCGTAACTTCGACTTTTCTTCGGGGAGGGGGAGGTCCCCTCCCTCTGCAGTCAGGCTCTTCCTTATCTTGACCATACACAGAACTGTTGTCATCAGCAAAGATAAAGAGAGCGGCAATGACTTTTTGGGGGGTGCGGACTGCTTAATATAGCTAGGAAAAAAACTTTTTGGCGTTTTCCTCAGTATCATAAAGTTAATAAGATAAAAAAACTAATTATCCGATCAAATAATAAACCAATAATAGAGGAAGAAATGACTGTGATAACAGGTGGTGAGTGGCTCTATCTCTTGGAGAACGGTGGCGGCGGTGAGCTTTAGGGAGACGATTCGTTTCCAGCTTCCCGCTGTATCCACTAAAGCTCTCGGAGATAGGTTCACAGAGAAAAGATAGAAATGATTGTCATAGAGGGAATAGCTCACCTGACAAGGCTTTTTAAGTCGAAACGCGTCGTGAGATACCCATTATCACAGTCATTTCTTCCTCTATTATTGGTTTATTATTTGATCGGAAAATCAGTATCTTGCGGAAAATAGACGCAATAAACATTAAAATCGTAAAAAAACTTTTTGGCGTTTTCCTCAGTATCATAAAGTTAATAAGTTAAAAAAAACTATGTAGGTAATTATGTAATTTAAAAAAAATAATTATATAATAATTATTTACGACATAATTGTGGGTTGCATTATGTGCGCCCGACAACGCGATGCGCGGAGGAGCCGCTCCTCAAGTTGCGAACTCCTACGCATCAGACCATATTTTATGGCCAGGCATACCAATGGGTATAATGATTCCGCCCGACGCGCTGAACCAGCCCATATTTGGAGGGGCTGCCCATATTGGGACGTCAACGAAACGATTGCCCAACTAAGAGCTGTCCTCTCTACATATGCCATTAGAAGCGGTGTAGGCGTAGGCTTCACAACTGCTTGTGAACTGTTCTGGTCTACATTTGCCTATGCACGAACGCGAACTCAAGTGGATGGTGTCGAGGCTGTCGACCCATACGAGGACTTCAGATCCGATTATGCCGATGCAGACCCACATCCCTTCAATATATCAGACTCCGTTGCTAGCATCGTCGGAGCTCCTCCCGAATGGAGGGCTGCCTACGTGAGAGAAATGTTAGCCACATTGACCAGACATGCTGACGTTTTTAATGTTGACGTGAATGCGTTGCCGGCGCGCAACAGACCCCCTTCTCTCGTAACTCCCTACTTTCCAGGTGCCAACAAAATACGAAAACTCCTAAAAGACCTCTCCCCCATATTATCGACGCACCCCCTCACCAAGAATCTTTTCCCAAAACCACCCTCCATTACCTACCGAAGACCCCCCAACCTTAGAAACATCCTAGTTAAAACCAAACCTTCCCAAAATTTCCTTCCTAGAGGCAACTCTTCTTCCAAGGGGAAGCCTAAAGTCCATCTTCGGATTAAGGCTTTCTTTTTTTGGACGAATCCCTTTAATATTCTTAATGAAGGCCAACAAATTTGACAGAGGCTGTTCCCAGCCAAATCTAACGACGTTTTTTTAAGTATTGAAATATGTGGCCGGCGAGGGGAATGAGGCAGCAACAACATTCAACTGGAAAGAAACCTTTTGTTTGCTCCGTGAGCGCCCCAACCAAACGCTCGACCGCCCAGACGGCCGCCACCGACCAGGGGGGACCCGGAGGATCCCACAAAACTAGTGGAAAACTTTCCATTTAACGGAGCCCCTTTACGTGGATGTGGATATAAACCATTTACAATCGACTATGGAAAAGTCCAAATCCACTGGGGGTTCGGGGTGTTTCACCCAGGGATCCTCCGTGTCTCCCCCGAACAGGCAGAAAGACCGGTGGGGCAACCGCACGCCGGCAGAGAGGCAACTTCTTCCTAATTTACTCGCTTTTCTAGTTCAATGTGTTCCCAGGGTGAAACATCGTTTCAGTTTCCAATCACTCTAAACTCGGTTAACGGGCTACTAAATAAAATATTAGGATAGTTTAGTTTAAGTACATAATTGGAATAATTGTATATTAGATATAATATGTATATTAGATAATTTGTTGTCTAAAATAGTGGGAATTCTTTCCACGGTGTTATTTAACCTCGCAAAGAATTCATTAGCCCGACTAATCCAAATAAAACTTAAAACAACAGATTACAAATCATACGAATCGCCCGCTTAATTAAAGAAAATGTCCGACTCAATCTAAGAGACGATACAACCCGAAGCTGTCAGCCAGCCATCGACGTCCTCTATCGTAAAACGTAGCCACCGAGCAACAATAACGATTGAAACACCAAATATTCTCGAACGCTTTTTGCAGTATCAGCCAGCCGTCCCAACAGAACACCAGGCCAAATACCACAAATTGGTTCAATAAGTTTGACACACCAAAACGAGTGACACTCGATTATGGAAACTATTTTACAACTGACATCCAACTCGACACCCGCTTCTCAACCGCATATATTTGTTGGGGCGGATTTGTATGTAATTGCATATTTTTTTTCCTTAACTTGTAGGTGAGAAATTTCAAAAGAATTATGCGTTTTGTGTCAATTCAACTCAAAAAACACTTTTTCTATTTTTTTTTTTTTTTTTTTTGTTAATTGTATTAGCCACAGGCTTTTACAAAGGGGGAGGGGGATCAGACCCAGGCGGGGGCTTTCGCCATAATGCCGTGGCGCCCTTTTGAGCCAACTACCAGAGTAGTGGCCTAAATAAATTATCCACAGATTTTGTAGAAGGATATTTTAATTGGAATGTTACTTCCAACCAAAAATCCCTACACCCAACCTGGGATCGAACCCCGGTCTCCGTGGTGAGAGTCCAAGATTGAACACACCAGCCACGGAGCCGGTTACTTTTTCTATTTTACATATATGTAAATGCATATTTTGTGGGTTAGCGCATAAACTGAATATAAGCGCATTTTCTTCAAATAAAAGCATATAAATGCATATTTGATATTATTTGTTAATTTTTTTCCGAATTTTTCTATTGTATCTACCGAGATTTAAAAACAAAACAAAAAAATTAAACCTCATCAAATGTTCTCTCTTAGAATAGTTAAATGTTTACCCACAGGAGCGCTCTTTTTCTTTCGCGTCCGGGTAACCTTCTTATTTTTTAGTCTTTTACAGTTAGCTTATGGTTTCCGATTTTTTCCCCCTGTAAATATAAGTAAATTGTTTTTTGCCCTTTTTTAAAAGTGGGTAATACTTTTCATTGTTTCCTAATCCTTCGAAAAGATTCTTGACAATAATTGATCTATGAGTTTGAAAAAATTGAAAATTTCATGGTAATTTTGATCATTTTTAGTGCATATTTAGGGTGTTGTTACTGCATTTTATATGACATATTTCAGTGTTTTTAGTGCATAAAAATCCGCCCCCTACGATATCAAAACTGTACTCTAAACTCGAGATAAAAGATTACTCATTCGTGAGCCCCTTTTCTCTTTGTGCCTATTGTACTACACTTTTGTACGCCCAATTACTTCGAAATGACTTAAACGTTAGATCCAACCCGAGCGAATTCTCAAAAGTTTTTAAGACTGAATCAGATTATATTGACTTCTCGAAATTTTAATCTCCCTCAGAGTACCCCAATTCATGCAAGACATCCTCGAAAAATTGTCTTCCGTTGACCCCAACAGAGAAGGACTCCAATACGTCCCATCCCTCGAAAGCGCCTTATTCGAACACGACTTTGGTAGGATCCTACCTTCCAATATCTGCTATCTTATACACAACGTCCTTGCCTCTACTCGCACTAACGCAGATCCAGATGAAATTCTAAATAGTGCCTGCACACTCCAATGGTATACTGACGGATCAAAATGGAGGAGGGGACCGGCGCTGGAGTAAAAGGCCCAAATTTCGCCTTCTCCGGTGCACTGGGACCCACTCCCTACAGTCTTCCAGGCTGAGGTCTATGCCATTGAAGTGTGCGCCCGAGTAAATATCCGTAAGGGTATGAAAGGGGCAAACATAACCAATTGTTCGGACAGTCAGGCGGCCATACAGGCCTTAATGGCCTATGAGGTAAACTCAAAGTTGGTAGCTGACTGTATCCAGCAATTAAAAATCCTCGGCAACCGCAACAGGGTCACACTGATGTGGGTGCCGGGACATACAGGGATAGAGGGGAACGAAATGGCTGACAAGCTGGCCAAAAAAGGCTCTCTCTCTGTCCCAACTGGACCCATCCCCTTTTGTGGGCTGACAAAAGCCCAGGCAAAGCGGGAATCAAACGCATGGGTCGCAAACAAGTTTCAGGAACTATGGAGGGGTTCAAGAGGACTAAGGCAGGCAAAAGACTCATGGACTCCTTCCTATTAAGGGTATCAAACACCCTGTCTCTAAACAGAACAGACCTTAGGTTGCTTGTAGGTATCCTGACGGGGCACCACCCCGTCAGATATCACCTAAGGAACATGGGGCTCATCGCAGAAGTAAGGTGCAGACTCTGCGACGAGTGTGCAGAGACAACAGAGCACCTTCTGTGCGAATGCGAAGCACTCGCGAGGAGAAGGTACCTGCACTTCGGCAAACCACTCCTCACACTGGCGGACCTAAAAGGCACTGCCTTCCGGAGACAGATGGAGTTCATGAGAACTCTACCAGTCTCCAGAATCTGATCCTAGAGTTGGGGCAGCACAATAGATCCCTTAGGATTTAAGTGCGTAGGGGCTACAAAGCTAGCACCGCCCCCGGATATCAAAAAAAAAAAAAAAAAAAAAAAAAAAAAAAAAAAAAAAAAAAAAAAAAAAAAGTGCCTACATGCTACCAGTAATTAATTTCGACACACACAATTTCACAATCTCACACTTCCTAGTGGTCCCAACAGGAAACAGATTCCACGCAAACTGGGTGAATAGAATTTTTGAAACGCTAACTAGATTTGATTGGGAAAAAAGATTCGGCAGCTGCGACTTTTGCCTATATGAACATGCGAAGCGCTCATTTCAAAGGCAAAATTTGAAAAAAAAAAAAAAAAAAAAGTACTAGTCTGGAGCTGGCCCCGACGGGAACTTCCTTAAAGAGAAGTATCTATATAGGAGGGGGAAGTATGGGAGGAGAAGTATAACGGAGTGGGAAGTATGTGGGAGGGGAAGTATAACGGAGGGGGAAGTATAACGGAGTAGGAAGTATAATATGGGAGGGGAAGTATAACGGAGGGGGAAGTATAACGGAGGGAAAGTATAAGGAAGGGGAAAGTATAACAGAGGGGGAAGTATAATGGAGGGGGAAGTATAAGGGAGCGAAAGTATAAAGGAAGGGGATGTAGTAGGGAGGGAAAGTATAAAGGAGAATTTTCCAAGTTAGTTTTTTCGAAAAAATTTTCGGCTTTTTTTTTTTTTTTTTTTTTTTTTTTTTTTTCGAAAAATTTTATAAGTTCTTTTTTTCGAAAAATTTTCTAAGTTCTTTTTTTTGAAAAATGTTCTAAGTTTTTTTTGTCCGAAAAAAAAATTTTTTTTTTTCAAAAAATTTTCAAAGTTTTTTTTGAAAAATTTTCCGGGTTTTCCTTTTTTTTTTTTTTTTTTTTTCGAAAAATTTTTTAAGTTCTTTTTTCGAAAAATTTCTAAGTTTTTTTTTGTAATAAAAAATTTTTTTTTTTTTTTCGAAAAATTTCCGGGTTTTTTCTTCTTTTTTTTTTTTTTTTTTTTTTTTTTATTTTTTTTGAAAAATTTTTTAAGTTCTTTTTTTCGAAAAATTTTCTAAGTGTCGAGGTAGAAATAATGGGCTCTTTGGCCTAGGATGTGCCTCTCGTAAAGGGTAGAAGTACGAAATTTCTCCCTACTAATAAAAATAGTAATTAAAAAGTGGCAATTTTTTTGCACCAAAAATTCTTAAAAATATAAGGAGTAATTGGTGAAAATTTGGTGAAAATCGGATTAACGGTTCGGCCGCAGCGAATTTTTTAAAATTTCAAACAGACATATCTCCGCCATTTTTTCGAAATTCAAAAATCCCCCTCGTTACATTCTTCTTCACCGGCTAAAGAAATTTGTGTAAAATTTGGTGAAAATCGGATGAAAACTCTGGCCGTAAAGTGTTCCGGAAAAAAAATGCTACGGACGGCACCACAGACAAAGTTGAGATCGGTAAAGATCATATTCGATTTGACCCTCCGGGTCTGGAAGACCCTTCCCCAAAAACCCGACGTCGAGGGTATCGCAATAACTTCTTTAAGGAAGTTAAAAAAAAAAAAAAAAAAAAAAAAAAAAAAATTGGATATGTTTATGTTTTCTAAATATCGATAGAAGGAGCGGGGAGAAATTTCGTCCGTTGACCACCCGTCGGCCAATCAGGAAGGGCAGGAGTGGGGGAACCACGTGAAACCTCCTCCTCGTCCGGCCACCATTCTCGTTGCTCCAGGGATTTTTCGTCTTGAATCTCGGTCTTCTTTCTCCACAGTCGTCCCTCTAGATAACCAGTCTGCTTGCAACCTTTGAGTGTATAGTAACTTGGTTCTTTATAATTTATAAAATAAAAATAATATATAAAATATACTTTATATAACAAGTTTCATTATATACTCAAAGTTGTTCAACTTCTGAACCTTCCATTTGAATTTAATTAAATTAAAAAATTAAATTTATTTACTTTAATATGATGGAAGATAAGGAGAATAGCAGACTGTTTCAGGAGTTGAGCCGGCCTGACCCCCCAGCTCCGCCAGCAGACCGAGGCAGAAACCAGGGCCAGTCCTCAGCTTTTCCAGGTAACGCTTCTTCTTCCAAGGGGAAGCCTAACAAAGTCCATCGTCCGATAAGACTTTGAGGCTTTTTTTTTGGACTTTTTCGTTTTCCTTGGACGGGGTGGTTTTTTTTAATTATTTCTTTATTTTGTATTAAGGACAAGGCTGTTTCCACTGGAAACTTTCCAGCCGGATGTAACGACGGCCTTTTCCAGCCGGAAATAACGACGGCCCTTTGGCCCTACCAAGCCCTTTTTAGGGCCAAACAAAGTTTTCCCAAGGCTAAGCCTCAGCTACTGGGCGGGTCGCAGGTGGCGGATAGCGAATGTTCCTTCGGAAGGACAGCTGCGAATAAGGGAAACCGAATAAGCAGCCCCGGACCGAGGCATTTTTATTAAGCAAGTGGATGACCGTTTCGACTGGTCAGACACATTTTGAAAGGCTTTCTTCAAAGCCAATAACGCTTTTTTATTTTTTACTTTTTAGGTAGATTGTACCGCACGGGATGGATGAAGACCAGGGGCCATCATTTTTATACCAAAGGGTCTTCAAGACCCTTTTCTAAAACCGTCTCTTCAGGCTATGAATTTATTTCTC
This sequence comes from Orius insidiosus, assembly GCA_014119065.1. Classification (NCBI taxonomy): domain Eukaryota; kingdom Metazoa; phylum Arthropoda; class Insecta; order Hemiptera; family Anthocoridae; genus Orius; species Orius insidiosus. The sequence continues at coordinate 25,334 of JACGAQ010001625.1, forward strand.
AAGAAGAGAAAGGTTCAAAAACGCTCCTCCAAGTAGCCGAAACAGTAACCTGACAGTCCTGACCCATTCAATTGAACCCCCTACACTTCCTACGTGGCACCACGCACCTCCCTATCAACAACAAGCTGAAATTACGACAGTAAACGACGCGACATATGCAACAACAATGCAGTTTATGCAGCCAGTCCCAAACGGAAATGTCAACTTGAACGGAGCTATGCCTACCTATCAAATCGCACATGTGCATAACCCTGTACAATACCATACCTTTGACAAAAACTTTGACGTAAGCCCAGATGTCCTATATATGCAGCCCTTCCATAAACGAATCGAGGCCATACATTATTCTATGACATTAGGAATCAAAATCGAAGTTGCAGAGCTCGACGCAACAGTGATCCCGTTACCCAATATGGATAACACCCTGTTTGAGACGAACTCATGCTTCCTTAACGGATCGATCAAGCAAGATTAAACCAGTTCGTTTAACTACAAACGTAGCTCAAGCTTGTCCCATCATAAAAAGACGTATCCATGATCCCGAACTTGCTGAACCTTGTGGTTTTTCAATTAGAGACATGTCAAGAAATGTGATCCCGGTGATTGCGCCAGCACCCAACGTTGGAATCGTTCGTGAAGAACATCACGATGATTACAGAAAAGCATTCACGTATTTCGCGACAACTTTCAATGCACCAGAGCCGATTGAAGACAGTTCAATTTACTTATGGTCGTCCTACCGATACACGCAAGCGAAAGCCAGAGCGTCAGGACAATTGACTCGTTTCTACTCCTCGTTACGACAATTCTTCGGCGTAAGCACCACGTTAACCCCGACAAATAACCCTTCTTCCGTCCTCCCACGGTAAGAACATTAAGAAAAAATTCAAAAAAATTTATTTTCTATTTCTCAAGACTCAGGTACAATTTTTACCTTTGTATTTTTCAGAGCTAGACGTTGTGACCTACTCAAGTAATTCTTTTTTTCTATTTACTATTAATTTAATTATTTATTTACTTAAAAAAAAAAGAAAAGAAAAAAAAATTAAATATATACATAATAGTATTAGCACAAAATTTAGATTAACCTATTGTAAATATTAGTTTATTGTGTACTAGGATTCCACGGAGCGGTCTTTTGGAGCCAAAAAAATATTATAAAATTAAAAATCACAAAAAGGATTAGGAGAATTTATCGGAATGCGTCTTTCGGCACCAAAGATTTTTTACTTAAGAGAAATTTTTTTAGAGTAACTACGTCAAAAAAAAAAAAAAAAAAAAAAAAAATAAATATTGACGACGTTATGCATTATTTTTATTAAATAATTTATTTTTTAGATACCCGTTAACATTTTAAAGTCGGTGAACAACCCATAAAAACCATAAAAAATCATGACTCCGCATTTTCGGAAATATCTACATAACTCCTGATAGATTCTTCGCTATAGAAAAGACAGGTGGTATTTTTTTTTTGTTGCTATTTCGATGCCCTTTTCTTCGCTGCTTTAATTTTGGGAGCAGTAAACAGCGCCCCGACCAACGCCGTTCAAAAAGTAAATAAATGCAAAAATAAAATTATTTAAAGATTTAAAGAATTCATTGGATGGCGAGGGCGTATTACTACATCGAAGACAGAAGAGGCAGCTTTTTGAAGCATATTTAGTGTAAGTGAACTATTTTTTCACCTCTTATTTCGGTGTTTTTAATTTAATTTATTTCTTCCAGAATGCATCTCACCGCCCTCATCTTCGCTGCATTAATTTTGGGAGCAGTAAAAAGCGCCCCGACCAACGCCGTTCAAAAAGTAAATAAATGCAAAAATGCAAAAATAAAATTTTTTTTTTTTTAAACTTTTTTTTTTAGGATTTAAAGAATTCATTGGATGGCGCGGGCGTGTTACTACAGGATAGACAGAAGAGGCAGCTTTTTGACGCCATATTTAGTGTAAGTGAACTATTTTTTCACCTCTTATTTCGGTGTTTTTAATTTAATTTATTTCTTCCAGAATGCATCTCAACGCGCTTTTCTTCGCTGCTTTATTAATTTTGGGAGAAGTAAACAGCGCCCCGACCAACGCCGTTCAAAAAGTAAATAAATGCAAAAATAAAAATTTATTTATTTTTTATTTTTATTTTTTTAGGATTTAAAGAATTCATTCAGCGCGGGCGTATTACTACATGAAAGACAGAAGAGGCAGCTTTTTGACGCCATATTTAGTGTAAGTGAACTATTTTCTCAGAGTACCTTTCTAGCTAAAAAAATTTGAAAGATAAAAATAGACGAAGAAAATTTAATTTTATTTTTATGAACTGATTTTATTTTTCAGACACCAGTTAACATACTGAAGTCAGTGAACAGCCATGTGAATGAAAAGACGAAAAAAAAACATGACTCGGCATTTGCGGTCATTTCTTTAACTTCCAAAAACCTCCAGAATATTCAGTTTGCCATCACACTCGGCATCAAAATAGAATTTGACTATTTAGACGGAGTTTCAGTTCCAACCTACTCGTTTAACCACAGCCTGACTATGAACAACAGCAGATACGAAGCTGGTATGCTACCTCTTAGCCATATCACTCCTCTGTACACTACCTCCAGTCCTAAATTCAGCAACATTATTATCGACAGAGATGACACCGACGACCTCGAACAGCCCACAGCGTGCTGCTTCAGAGATATGGGTTCCAACGTCCTTCCCAACTATGATTCCGAAAACATCAGCAGTGAAGTAAAGAAAACATATTTACTCGACCGTGAACCAGGACACACCGACCCAACCTACGGTGCAACCTACTTCGGCTTCAACAAAGGCTCTTCACCTCCCATCGCACAAAGTCGATCCCATTGTGGAGTTCGTACAGATACTGCAACTCGAAAAAGAAACCAACTTTCGAAGACATATATGTACCCAAGCCTACAAACATTCTACCGCAAAGGCTGCACGTTAATGAAAATTATGCATCCTTCCCTACTCATTCCGAAATGAGTAATTTATACACCGTGGCTGTAATCTTGTGATCTGTTTCTAGTTAAATAAACAATTTAATAAGGGGGGGGGGATTTCAATAATTATTTTATTACTAATTTATTGTTGTATGTTTCAGATTCCTATCACGACTTTAAACTCGGTTAACGGGTTACTTAATAAGATATTAGGGTAGTTTACATAAATAGTTTACATAATTGTAAAGGGTTCACTTCTGTCACGCCACCCCTTTCTAAACTCATGTAACTTGTGGGGGAACAAAAGCAGTGGGGGCATGGGACCCCCCACTATAGAAAAAGATAATTATTATATTCAGAAGGAACCCGGAAGAACACCGGAATCGGTGTCTTCAACAGGTAACTCTTCTTCCAAGGGGAAGCCTAAAGTCCATCTTCGGATTAAGGCTTTCTTTTTTTGGACGAATCCCTTTAATATTCTTAATGAAGGCCAACAAATTTGACAGAGGCTGTTCCCAGCCAAATATAACGACGTTTTTTAAGTATTGAAATATGTGGCCGGCGAGGGGAATGAGGCAGCAACAACATTCAACTGGAAAGAAACCTCTTGTTTGTTCCGTGAGCGCCCCAACCAAACGCTCGACCGCCCAGACGGCCGCCACCGACCAGGGGGACCCGGAGGATCCCACAAAACTAGTGGAAAACTTTCCATTTAACGGAGCCCCTTTACGTGGATGTGGATAAAAACCATTTACAATCGACTATGGAAAAGTCCAAATCCACTGGGGGTCCGGGGTGTTTCACCCTGGGATCCTCCGTGTCTCCCCCGAACAGGCAGAAAGACCGGTGGGGCAACCGCACGCCGGCAGAGAGGCAACTTCTTCCTAATTTACTCGCTTTTCTAGTTCTATGTGTTCCCAGGGTGAAACATCGTTTCAGTTTCCAATCACTCTAAACTCGGTTAACGGGTTGCTAAATAAAATATTAGGATAGTTTAGTTTAAGTACATAATTGGAATAATTGTATATTAGATATAATATGTATATTAGATAATATATTGTCTAAAATAGTGGGAATTCTTTCCACGGAGTTATTTAACCTCGCAAAGAATTCATTAGCCCGACGAATCCAAATAAAACTTAAAACAACAGATTACAAATCATACGAATCGCCCTCTTAATTAAAGAAAAATAACTACGTCAAAAAAAAAAAAAAAAAAAAAAAAAAAAAAAAAAAAAAAAAAAAAAAAAAAAAAAAAAAAAAAAAAAAAAAAAAAAAAAAAAAAAAAAAAAAAATTGAGAAATAAATATTGACGACGTTATGCATTATTTTTATTAAATAATTTTTAGGTTTTTCATTTTGCCCAAATAAAAGCTGAGAAATTTTTTTTGTTTCTTTATTACATTAAAAAACTGGACGTTTCGACCAGCATGGTCATCATCTGCAACTATTATATCGAAAAACCTATATAATTAAGAAGCTGATCTACAAATGAATAAGAATTTCTCTCCGGGATCCCCACAACACGTCGCCCAGGAAATAAGTAAATGAACAAATTAACTTTAATTTTATAAAATACTTTAATTTAATATAAAATGTCCTCGAAAAATGACGATATTTTAAATGAGAAGGATAAATAGAATTAAGGTAAATTTAAATTGTTCTTTACTTAAACATACAAAAAACAATAACGATATAATAGTTGCAGATGATGACCATGCTGGTCGAAACGTCCAGTTTTTTTATGTAATAAAGAAACAAAAAAATTTCTCAGCTTTTATTTGGCCAAAATGAAAAACCTATATAATTAAGAAGCTGATCTACAAATGAATAAGGAAATAATTTTATTTTTTAGATACCCGTTAACATTTTAAAGTTGGTGAACAACCCATGTGAATAAAAAAACCATAAAATATCATGACTCCGGATTTTCGGAAATATCTACATAACTCCTGATAGATTCTTCGCTATAGAAAAGACAGGTGGTATTTTTTTTTTGTTGCTATTTCAATGCCCTTTTCTTCGCTGCTTTAATTTTGGGTGCAGTAAACAGCGCCCCGACCAACGCCGTTCAAAAAGTAAATAATTGCAAAAATGCAAAAATAAAATTCCCTCGAATTATATTCCCTCTTATTTCGGTGTTTTTAATTTAATTTATTTCTTCCAGAATGCATCTCAACGCGCTATTCTTCGCTGCTTTAATAATTTTAGGAGAAGTAAACAGCGCCCCGACCAACGCCGTTCAAAAGGTAAATAAATGCAAAAATGCAACAATAAAAATTTATTTTATTTTATTTATTTTTATTTTATTTTTATTTTATTTTTTTTTAAGAATTCATTGAATGGCGCGGGCGTACTACATACAAGACAGAAGAGGCAGCTTTTTGAGCCATATTTAGTGTAAGTGAACTATTTTCTCAGTGTACCTTTCTAGCTAAAAAAATTTGAAAGATAAAAATAGACGAAGAAACTTTAAATTTATATTTCTTTTTTTTGTTAATTGTATTAGCACACATTAGGCTTTTTACAAAGGGGGAGGGGGATCAGACCCAGGCGGGGGCTTTCGCCATAATGCCGTGGCGCCCTTTTGGGCCAACTACCAGAGTAGTGGCCTAACTAAATTATCCACAGATTTTGTAGAAGGATATTTTAATTTTACTTCCAACCAAAAATCCCTATACCCAACCTGGGATCGAACCCCGGTCTCCGTGGTGAGAGTCCAAGACTGAACCCACCAGCCACGGAGCAACTTTAATTTTATATTTATGAACTGATTTTATTTTTCAGACACCCGTTAACATACTGAAGTCAGTGAACAGCCATGTGAATGAAAAGACGAAAAAAAAAAAACATGACTCGGCATTTGCGGTAATTTCTATAACTCAAAATAATTTTCTGAAACCTTTAGTCCAAAGGGGAAAAATACATTCAAGAGAGAGAGAGATGAACAAAAAATTATGAGATCGTGGCAAAATTACTGGGCCACCTCTCGAATGTTTTTCCTTTTGCTTTGATTGGACAATAGACTAGAAACCAAGAGATCATAGGTTCGCATTCCACTGGGGTACTAACTTTTTTTCCACTCTTTTACTCTTCCTACTTCTAGTTAAATAAACAATTTATGAAGGGGGGGGGGGGCATTTCAATAATTATTTTATTACTAATTTATTGTTGTATGTTTCAGATTCCTATCACGACTTTAAACTCGGTTAACGGGTTACTTAATAAGATATTAGGGTAGTTTACATAATTAGTTTACATAGTTTACATAATTCTACATAATTGTAATATATAAGATAATTTATTGTATAATATTATTTTATAATAATTAATTGTGTTAGATCTAAATAAAATATTGCTGCAATTTATGAAGGGGGGGGGGTTCACTTCAAAAAGTGAAAAAATGAAAAAAAAATTCAAAAATATTGGATTTTCAGATTTCATCGGACGCCGTGGGCGTTTTTCCTCATCAAAGACTGAAGAGGCAGCTTTTTGACGCCATATTTAGTGTAAGAGAAAAATAAAATCGGTGAAAGAGCATGAAAAGGAACAAAACCAAAGGAAAAATGATCAAAAATGACCTAAGGATCTGTGAAAAAGTCATTGCTCATAAGAACGGTGAAGAACTCTTCAAGGACGAAAAAGGTTTGAGCCAAGGCTGTTTCCAGCCGGATTTGACGACCGTCGACCAAAATTTTTCCATAAGCAAAGTACCAGAACCCATGGTCTGATTATGATAGCAGTAAACTAATATCTTTATCCTCAAGTTAAAAAAAATTAATCAACAAACCCGGGAGTGGACGAGAACATCAATTAACAAGTTCAAAAAAAAATCTTCCATTAAAAAATTGCTTTTGAAGAATAGAAATCTACCAAAAAGAAGAAAAAGTACGCAAATAGAGAAATAAAGAAGTCTCTGGAAACCCTCTGGGTGGGGAAGGCCCCGACGTCGAGGGTTCACAATAACTTCTCAAAAAACCGAGGAAAACGCCAGAAAATTTTAAAGATGGTCTCCCAAAATAACCTGAAAATCTATTGTGAAGGGGTTTTTTAAGTTGAAAATCATAAAATTCGGGAAATTAGTGACTCTCGGCTCCCCCAATATGGAAAACTTTTGGAAGGGGTTTCTCCGTTAAAAAACCAAGGAGAACTCACCAAAGTCCAGTAAAAAGAGGGGTTTTTCGGTCCGAAAAGTCACTTAGATTGCAGCGCCTTTATAACTGGGGGAAAAAATCCTCAAAAATTTCTAACAGGAGGCCCTAAAAATGCTGTGCCGGCTAAAAACCGGCGGAAGGGATATAATTATAATTTTAAAACAATACTTATCTGTAAAAATCCACGTGAGACTTCTTAGAAAAAGATGGGTGCGCAGTTCTGACTTGCATTTTCCTGTTTTTTCCTGTTATCGCATGTTTTTCGCAGGTACCATTTTCAAGAAGGCCTTTCAAAATGGCGATCTTTTTTGTTGAAATTCTCGGATTTTTCCTCCTCGAAACTATTAAAACAAAAAAAAATAATTTTTAATATTATTTTTGATTCTTTAATTCATCCTCGTCACAATAAATTTAGACCTTCGAGTTTTAAAAGTGTTAGAGATGAGAATTCCACCTGAAAGCTTTTTTTTTTTTTTTCTTTAAATATAAGAAAAATGCAAGAAAGTACCTTGTTTTAGATCTGAGAAGATAAGTGTTGGATGATTTTTCCAAAGTCCTGAAATAGGGGCACTTGACCGTCGAAAAATCTCCGCACTTGATGGCTACGGATCCAGGCGAAGAATGAAAGAATAAAAAGACAAGAATATCCTTCCTGGGACGGCTGCTGGTGGGGGAGTACGTATTTTCCCACAAGACTTTGGACTTATTTTCAAATGAGAGTATTTCAAGAAAAATTAATTCCGTTTCTCTAAAATAGATATAAGCTGCGACTTACGTTTTGACCTATGTACCTAGGAGAAAAGAATTTAAAAACTTATTTTTCTTTCATATTTTATTTTAAAATATTTTTAGCTCTTTGCGGCGGTAAAAGAATGTTTTTTTATTTTCTCAAACAGAAGTTATTGTATTACCCTGTAAAAGGGTCATCTAGATCCATTGAAGGAAAATTATTGGGTGTACAAAATAAAACTTGTAGGAAATTTAATTTTCTATAAATTTGCACTTAATTATTTTTTTCTAGGATGCACCATTTTCGGAAAATTTTTTTTAAATAAATTTATCTTGAAAACAGTGCGTCCTAGAAAAAATGAATAGAATAAAAATTAAAGAGAATTGAATTTCCAACAGATTTATTTAGTGCATTTTTTCAATATCTGTAACGGTTTACGATTTACAAGCCTTTAACAATTTACCTTCTTAATGGTTATACTTCAATAACCTTCTTACACGGAAAAGGTCAACTTTTGATGGACTTTAACGCCTAAAATGTTCAAAATTTTGAAATGAACTACCAGGTGTACAAAATGAAACTCGGCTAAAATCTACAAAATTCAAATTGACCCTGTGGCCGAGTTTCATTTTGTACACCTAATATTACCCTGTAAAGGGGTCATCTAGACCCATTGAAGCAAAATTAGTTAGTCGTTTTTTCTCCGGAAGACTTCAAGGCTTCATTATTATCCGATTTTTACCAAATACTCTTTTTTTTAACTTCCACAAAAAAGTTATTGTTTTACCCTCCTTGTTAAGTTTTTGGAGAAGGGTCTTCCAGACCCCGGAGGGACAAATTGATTATGGATCGATCTCAACTTTGTCTGTGGTTCCGCCCGGACGTACATTTTTTCCGGACACTTCTCGGACTTTTCAATGGATTTTCACTCAACCTTCCTAAACGTCGAACTAGAAATGACTGACAGATCTCCGCCATTTTTGCGAATTTCGAAAAAAAGCCACATTTTCAAGATTGCTAAGAAAGGAAGACACTGTATTTGGGCGGACGGACGGCCGGCACCTCAGAAATTCTTCTCTTTCGTGTTTTTTAATTTTAATTTTTAACTTCCTTAAAGAAGTTATTGCGATACCCTCGACGTCGGGTTTTTGGGGAAGGGTCTTCCAGACCCGGAGGGTCAAATCGAATATTGATCTTTACCGATCTCAACTTGTCTGTGGTGCCGGCCGGCCGTCCGTCAGTAAAAAATTTTCCGGAACACTTTACAGCCACAAGTTTCACCCGATTTTCACCAATTTTCGTAAAGTGTTCCGGAAAAAATGCTAAGGACGGCCGGCCGGCCGGAACCACAGACAAAGTTGAGATCGGTAAAGATCAATCATCGATTTAACCTCCGAGGTCTGGAAGACCCTTCCCAAAAACCCGAGGGTGTCACAATATGTAACTTCTTTAAGGGGATATGAGGGTTTTAAGTTGGTTGCTTTGTACATATTTCGTTGTGAGCAACGGTTTTCGGTTTTCCCTTCTATCTTGGAAACCGTCGCTCAAAACGAAAAAATGTCCTAAGTAAAAGTTGTAGCTACGGAAATTTACTACATAAAATATCTTATTAGTTTTTCCGTCAGAGCAATATTTTAGGAGATATGAAGGTTTTAAGTTTTTAGACAGGCTCTGTAGGATTACTTTTAACCTCATAACTCCTTAAATATTGCTCTTACGCAAATAATAAAAAATAAAATTTTGTAGGAAATCTTTGTACCTACAACTTTTACTTAGGACATTTTTTCGTTTTGAGCGACGGTTTCCGAGGTAAAGGGAAAAAAACCGAAAACCGTTGCTCACACGAAAAATTGCAAAGCAACTCACTTAAGAACCCTCATATCTCCTTAAGTATTGCTCTGAAAAAAAAAAAAAAAAAACCAATGAGGTCTTTTTTGTAGGAAATTTCCGTAGCTACGACTTTTACTTAGGACGTTTTTTCGTTTGAGCGACGGTTTTCGAGATAGAAGGGAAAAAACCGAAAATCGTTGTTAACAACGAAAAATTTGCAAAGCAACCAAACTTAAATACTTCCATATCTCCTAAAGTATTGCTGTGACGGAAAAAAAAACTAATAAAATATTTTATGTAGTAAATTTTAGTACCTACAACTTTTACTTAGGACATTTTTTCGTTTTGAGCGACGGTTTCCGAGATAGAAGGGAAAAACCGAAAACCGTTGTTAACAACGAAAAATTTGCTAAGCAACTCACTTAAAAACCATCATACCTCCTTAAGGAAGTTGAAAGAACTTTAAAAAATTTTTGAAAAAAAAAAAACAATCCTCGGAAAATTTTCAAAAAAAAAAAAAGCTTCATCTTGGTTACACTTCCCCTTCCTTGTACATCCCCCTTTATACTTTCCCTCCTTATACATCCCCCTCCGTTATGCTTCCCCTCCCATATAATCCCCTCCTATATTGTTACTTCTTTTTAAGAAAGTTTTCATAGGAAGCTCTTCAAACCAGTATTTATTTTATTTTATATCTTTATTTTTTAACACTTTTGAAAAAATGGTTTTTTGGAGGTAAAGACGTTTAAATTATTGATTTATATGGATTTGTACTTTTTTGTTGAGTATGAGGGTTTAGGATGGTCAACTTTTGATTTTTCAACGTAAACTTAATAAATTTATTTTTTAATTGGTATTATCTTAAACTTAACAAATCAGTCGATTTCAACCATAAAAATAGAACATAAATGCCATGATTGAAGAGACCTTTCCTTCGTCTCAACACTATAGAAAATTCTACGAGGTACAATTAAAAATGGCGTTTAACCTAAAAAAAAAAAAAAAACTTTATCACATATAGTCAAAAGACGATGGGAATGACTTAATTTCTAAAAAAAAGTTTAATGTGAGCTAAATCTATGAAAAATATTTTATATAATACAAAGATGTAATATCACATCAAGGCAACCGAAAAAAAAAAAGTCTTAGACGGTTTAATCATTGAGCAGATTAAAAAATAGGAAAAAGTCGAGTAAAATATCAATCTTGGCGGAGCTAGAGCGGCTGAATGAAGAATCGCGGTGTCGCTGAGGGAGCTGAAAGTGCCAGTCGTCGGGGAGCGTTTCAGATTGAAGACGTTTCAGAGGTTCCCTCGACCTCACCCGATCGTAGTCGGCCTTTGCTTCGGATTCTCAGAAAGCATCAAATTCAAAGTTCATGCTAAAAAAAATATTAAAGAATTTCCTTTCAACTTTACAAACCTCATGAGGATAATTTTCGCTGAATTTCGGTGGAAAGTTCAAACTGTCTAACTTGCTCTAAAGTCTTCCATCTTCCATCTCGGTTGTAAAATTAGTTAGAAGTTCAAAAAGAATAACTCCTAATGAATATATGTCAACTTTGTAGTCATATTGTTTTCCAGAAACCTTAAAATTAAAAATTCAATGTTAATATTTAGATCAGGGGTTCCTTAAGTGACAGGAGTTCCTTAAATGATCAGCTGGATGCAATGAATTTGAATCTAATTAAGCAGTTTTTCTAAGGTTTTCGACAGAGAAACCCCATTTTTACAGGGTTGATGGGAGTTTTCTTTGGTTTTTAAGCATAAAAACCCTATTTCACAGGATTTTATGGGAGTTTGCCTAAGTTTTAGACAAAGAAACCCAATTTTACAGAATTAACGGGAGTTTTTCGTGGTTTTTAAACAGACAAATCCTATTTCTCAGGATTTTCAGGAGTTTCATAAGTTTTTAGAAAGAAAACCCCCATTTTAGAGGATTAACAGAAGTTTTCCTCAGTTTTTTTCCTTTTCTTTTGGCCGAGAAATCCTTTTGCAGGAGTTTCTCTCAAAACCTCAGCCCAATTTTAAAGGATTTCATATTACTTGTTCAGGAGACATGTAAAGCTGAGTTCCAACTTTCGCTGTGTTTTTCGTTGACGGATTTTCTTCCTAAAACCGGACTCATGTAATCGTCATCTCCTTCGTCAGCCATCGCGGTGACAAGGCCGAAATCTCCGACTTTGATTTGTCCGTCCAACGAAAAAAAAGATGTTTGAAGGCTAAAAATAAATTTAAAAATGAAAAACCGAATATCAATCTTACTTTAAGATCACGATGGATAAGACCGCGGAAATGAAGTATTCGACGGCCTGAACGATTTGATTGAAGATCCTCAAAACTTCATTTAAATCCCGTTTCTGATTCGCACTAAGCCAATCTTTTAAAGAATCTTTCCGACATAATTGCATCTGAATGTAAAGATATTTCCGCCCTTTAGCGGTCGGAGAGTTTGTAGAACAGGAAACATGAAGGTCTAACGTAGTCGGACGTTTTGAGACGCTTTTCGACTTTTCACTGGAACTATCACTATAATCAACGATTTCCTCTTCTTCAAATATCACAGATTCGTCTTTTTTGGATTCTTCGAAAACAATAAAAGATCCGGAAGTAGTATCTTCGGGGTTCTTCTGGATCTGTTTACTTTAATAAAGGAATTTCTATTTTGGCGTTGCTCGCAATAAAAACTAGAGGCTTTTTCCCAAAGGGATTTTATTATATTACGCTTTCTGAGCGATGGAGGACATTCGCTGGTCGGCGTAAGTTGACTACTTAAATCGACGGCGACATCCATTTTTTGTTTATATTTCAAAATCCATTCTTTATCCTGCGTCTCCTGCCAATTCGGAGGAGGATCTTCGACCCATGAATTAAAATACGAACGATATTTTGATGGTCTAATTTCGCCAACGCTTTCACCTCTTTTCATTCTATCATGAGATTCCTCTTTGTTTGAAAGAGGGATTCTTTTTATAGCGTAGTGACAATCATCGTTTTATTTTTCGCTTCGAAAACAACGCCGAAACCACCTTTCCGAGACAATTACAGGCTCGAAATCAGTCAAATAACGAGAAACGTATTCCTGAAATGGGTTTACAGCAACCAAAGAGACATTGTTGCTAATCAGTTGATAAAGTATCTTGGGACATCTCTTTTCTCATTTTGTCCATATAGAAACTTGATGAATCTCCTTGAATAATCAAATTGACTATAACAGCAGTCAGAATACTGGTGAGCATAACTTCTTTCCTGTAAAAAAAAATAAATAAGTACGATCGTAAGGAAGATAGGAAGAGAACTTCTTTGCAGTGTTGGGCGTATCGTAATCACAATTCGATTACGATTGTAATCGCAAGTTTCTTAATTACGATTACAATCGAATTCGTATTTTTTTCTGCGATTACAATCGTAATTGTTTTTTCTGCGATTACCATTACATATAGTAAATCGTGTTTTTTTCTGCGATTACGATCGTAATCGCATTTTTTTCCAGCGATTACGGGCGTAATCGTATTTTCGTTAGCTTACGGCTGTATATGACATCAGGTAATCTCAGTAAAAATGTCCCGACAGTCGTAACAAAATATGATTACGCCGTAATCGCTGAAAAAATGCGATTATCGCAGAAAAAAATACGATTATAATGGTAATCGCAGAAAAAAAATACAATTACGATTGTAATCGCAGAAAAAAAATACGATTACGGTTGTAATCGTAAAAAAATGCGATTACAATCGTAATCGCAGAAAAAATACGAATGCGATTGTAATCGTAATCGGAATTACGATTACGATTATAATTGTAATCGTAATTAAGAAACTTGCGATTACATCGTAATCGTAATTGCGATTACGATTACGCCCAACACTGTTTCTTTGGAGTAATTGGAAAACTTCCTACAAAGATAAAATAAAAAACTACGATGGGATAAAACTAGATGGTACTAGTCTTACCCAGGCATCCACGAAATTCGCTCAAACGTCTCAGCCAGCTCGGAAACTGGGACGTTATAATATAACTACAACGGACTCCAGTCCTAATTTTAATCATAAAATTGAAAAACATAAAAGAAAAATAAATTACTTACCACCAGTACCAAAATGAGACGATAATAACTTGTGACGGGAGTCTCTTCTTCAATGTGAGATTCAAAAATTCTTCTTCAATAAAAGTCCCTTCGTCTTCAGCTTCTTGGACTTCATCTTTCGTAACGTTATATTCGTGTCGCACAATTTTTCTTTTTCATCAATGATCCATAAAGATAAAAACCTTGCCCTAAAAAATTAACAGAAATCAAGACCTTTCAGTTTATGTATTTTGAGAATCTCTCTGAGAGGATGTCAAATCTTGGTTTTTGTCGGTTTTTTTTTTTATATCTCGAAAACTATTAGGTTTAGAGCAAAAAGTATTTAGAACAGAAGTAATCTACATTAAATTCCAACAAAAAGTGTTTAGGACATAACCTTGATAAAATGGACGGTTACGGAGTTACGTACTTCCAAAGTACTTTTTGAACAAAAATCCCACAGATGGGCGCCCGTTTTTAGAACTAATAGACTAAAAAATAAATTTACCGTTAACATCTGTAGCGTATAAAACAGAAAGGCCAGTAGTCGATGATTCGATTCATCGGTTATCTGCAAAATTGGATCTGAGGTACCTTCTATTTCTAAAATTCCAGCTAAACAAAATTATAATAAAATATAATTTATAATCTTTAAAAGTACCAGGGTAAGGTTTCCAAGGGATGCTGGGCAAATTTCATCGGTTATCATATGTTTCATTTTTTGACACTTTCTAAAATTTTATTTTGAAGAAGAACACTTTCCTGGATGTAGAGCTAAAAAAATTTTATATTAAAAAGATTCTAATATGTTTTTTTCATTTTTACAAACCTGTTTATTATGCATTCCTATGTACAAAATGGGAGATTCGGGAATGTAAACTTTGTCTTCTGGCTTTTTAGTCCCTCCAAAAAGGTCGACCCATTTTACGTCACCCTTTACGATTTGCCAGGCACTTACTACTGGATATTCGAACTGAAAATTTTATTTTAAAATGACATAAGCGATGATTTAAATTTACTTTATGTTTCCAGACGACGACACCAGGTTTTGATTTACTGATCGCACAAATGAGGCCGTCAGGGACGATCACTTTGAGAAAATATCACTTTCGTAATCATTTGTATCATCCATGACAGTCAGGATTCCCTGATATTTTCAAATCATGCTGTCCAACACTGAAGTTCCATCTATAAGGTAAAATTATAATTTTTTAAATATTCACCGAGTAGGAAGAAGAAAGATTAGAAATAAGTTGGGCCCCAGTGGGATTATGGCCTTGGGGTGGAAACACCAAGGCTCTGCCAACTGAGCATGGAAGCCGAGTGTGGGAGTGGCTTAGACCACTTTCAAGTCTTTTATTGGTCTGTGGGAGTGGCTTAAACCTTTCAAGCCTTCTATTGGTTTGTGGGAGTGGCTAAAACACTTTCAACCCTTCTATTGGTTTGTTGGAGTGGCTAAAACAACTTTTAAGCCTTCTATTGGTTGTGGGAGTGGCTTAAACCATAGCCTTCTATTGTTTGTGGGAGTGGCTTAAACCACGTTCTATTGGTTTGTGGAGTGGCTTAAACCATAGCGTTCTATTGTTTGTGGGAGTGGCTAAAACAACTTTCAAGCCTTCTATTGGTATTGGGAGTGGCTAAAACAACTTTCAAGCCTTCTATTGGTTGGAGTGGCTAAAACAACTTTCAGCCTTCTATTGGTTTTGTGGGAGTGGCTTAAACATTTCAAGCCTTCTATTGGTTGTGGGAGTGGCTTAAACCCTTCTATGGTTTGTGGAGTGGCTTAAAATTCTATTGGTTGTGGAGTGGCTTAAACACTTTCAGCCTTCTATTGGTTGTGGGAGTGGCTTAAAACATTTCTCCTTCTATTGGTTGCGGGAGTGGCTTAAACCATAGCCTTCTATTGGTTTGTGGGAGTGGCTTACACCATTTTCATGCCTTCTACTGGTCATGGGAATGGCTTAACTATTTGATCCTTCTATTGGTCTGTGGTGGCTTAAACCACTTCAAGCCTTCTATTGGTCTGCAGGAGTGGCTTAAACCATTTTCCAGCCTTCTATGGTTTGTGGAGTGGCTTAAACTTAGCCTTCTATTGGTCTGTGGGAGTGGCAAGACTTCAGGGTTTTTCATCCACTTTTAAAAAGAATTCCCACTTTTACAGGACTTTACAGTTGGCTAGAAACCTAAGGTCGAAGGTTCGAATCCCACTGGGGCCCCAACTTTTTTTTTTTTTTTTGCTCTTTTCTTGTTCACGAGATGTTTTGATTATTAGTAAAGTAAATTGAATTTTTGGACAATGATTAAAAAATTTACTTTTCCATTCCTGATCTGGTTCGAAGCTCGTACGGTTTGAGTTTGCCTTGAATGATCACAACATCGGCTGGATCTTCGGTGGCGTTTGAATTATCACATTTCGACATCGTACATTCATACAATATTTGGCCAGTTTTCACATCAACTCCGTACGTCTACTTTCAATGCCACCTAAAATTATTCTTAATTACTGATTTCAATAAAAAGGAAATTTTTACCAGAAATGATCAAATCGTCAGAATACGAAATGAAGTTTTAAAAGATTGTCCGCAGTTATTGGAACGGCTTCGATTCTTTTACCGTTCATTTTGTACAAGCCTCCACTTAACGAAGGTATCATTCCACCACTGGCCATTATTTTCAACTAAAAATTAATAAAAAAAAAATTTGAAGGTTTTTCAGCCAAAGTCAAGATTATTACAACGTTCAAAAGTTGGTTTTTAAGTCAAAAATATTTGCCACGCTCCCTAAAAATTTGTCAGCCATTCGAAAATCAATAGGAATACCATATTAATGAAAATGTCCCAGAAAATCCTATTTTAAAATCAATATCAAACCTATTTATTTATATTTTCTTGAACGCCATTTAAAAATGTTTTTCAGGATCACAAAAGTGATTATTAATTAATTTTATTGTAATTTTACTTTTTAAAGAACTAGATTCAGAATTTTCTATTTATAAGGCTTCTTTTCTGTTGTTCAACAAATTGTTTTTTTTTTTTGTTTTTCAAAATAGAATGTAACCCTTTAATATGCAAATATTCGTCGCACTATATCACTAATTAGAAATCATTCAAGGACATTGGCTTCCCAAACAAGATTACGAAAGGGAGGATAAAAACGAAGTTTTTACAGACATGAAAAAAGCTGAATCAATTTAAAAATTGAAAAAACAAAAAAAGGGCTTCAAATAATTATAGGATAAATTTTTGATTTGATTTCCTTAATTTCAAGACTTTTTCTTCAATTCAGACTACTCAGCCAAAAAAAAATAGCAAGACAGCAAATGATACAATAAACTCCGTTTTTCAGTGGAAAAATCTACAAATGCCCTCAAAAATCCAGTAAAATCCGAAAAATTCCAGAATATCTTGACCAAAAAACAAGGAGAAATACCCACAAATTAATAAAAATTAGGCTTAAAAAAATGTGGGTTTTATGGAGCCCAAATGTGGAATACGCTCAAAAATCAAATAAATTCGGGACTTCCTGATTGAAAAAAAAATCCCAAAATTTAATAAAAGGTGGCTTTCTCAGCCAAAATATAAAATACATCACCTAAACATCCGGAAAAATGAAAACTTTTCTACCAAAGAGAGAAAATGCCCTAAAGCCCAGAGCGGCCTCGCTTCGCCTGGGGCTGCCTCGTGCGGGAAGTGAGATTTGAAATCGAATTCGAGTCTAACGAGATCGACAGGTTTGAATAGAAGCGAACAGATCATCGGAAATCAAATAGAAGCGAACGCTCCCAAGGCAGTGATCCGGAAAAACCTGGCATTTGTGCCCCGTGGCAGTTTCAGTTCATATGCCGGACTCACCAGTGTATTGGCGAGTGCCGCATTTATGCTGATGTCAAATTGATGGAAAACGAAGTTGGGGGCGAAGAAAGCTTTATAGAAAAAATAAAACTTGTGGTGAGCTCCTTAGTCAATGTTTGTGAAGTGAAGAAGGGAGCCAATTAAAATTTTTACAAGAATGATAATAAAATAAGACTGCGGTGCGTGAGCCGAGGCGAGGCAAATTCCTTTGATGTACCGACTCCGATCGGCTGCTGCACGCCTCGGACAACGTCCGCACTGAAGCGAATGACTCGCCTCGGATCGCCTTGTTCGGCTGCCTGAGTAAAACGTCAAAAATGATTAATTCTCAGCCAAAAAAATCAAGAAACAAACCAAAAATGGGGACACTACAGCAGAACTTTGAAATCAGCAAATTAAACCAAGATATAGGCTTAAAAAAAGATTTCCTAGGAGCTAAAGACATTTTCGACTTATTTTATAAGATAGAAAGCCTTTTAGAACAAGTTAAGCAGCAAAATTTTGCTGGGAAGATGGTACCTCCAAAGTGTGGATACTCGACGAGAGCATCGGCCCAGGTCCTGTCGAGACGGCCCATTTCTCGACACCACCATCTTCAAGATTCAACGCAGAAACTTTCCCATCAAGAGTGCTTACAAAAACAAGTCTAAAAAAAATTCAAAAAAAGACATTTTAAAAACTGAAAAACTTACTTTTTAAGTTCTTTCGAAGCATGTCTGTTACAGTAGGGCAATTTACCGATTTCTCTGACTTCATTCTCGAACGTCTCCGTCAGGCACAAAATGACAAAAACGCATAAAATTTTATTCAACGAAAACATAATTGAAATTTAAAATCGCACGAAGGGGACATAACTCAGTCTTTTACGCGGATTAGGAACTGAAAAGGGGAAAAACTAAAGCTAAACACGGCTCATAATAAACGACAACAAATGGATAAAACGTCAAATTTCATCATCAAATCAACAAATTGTTGATTTCTAAGGGGAAAAATAAGAAGCTCAAGTTCCAGCTTGTTATTGCAAACTCTGACTCATACTTTTAAAACCATCGATTTATCATTCGATGTATTTTAATTATTTAATAAAATTATTATAACATAATTAAGCTATTAAAATCCTTTCATATAATTAATTAACATTCCTAATATATTAACCAAATTTTAGGTTGATTAACTATTTAATTAAAGGAAAAATCGTATTTTGATTTAGATAATCGATCTTCCTCCCTACAAATTTTGAAGGACACTTCGCCGCTTCTTTTTAAAAAATAAGCTAAAATATGCAAATATTTTCTCATAAAATAATAAAAAATTAAGAAAAAAGTTGGCAAATTTTGGGTAAAGGTTTCCTCTCCGTTGTACTTCCCCCTCTATTATACTTCCCCCTCCGTTCCCCCCTCATATACTTCCCTCCCTTTTACTTCCCCCTCCCTTATCTTCCCCTCCGTTGTACTTCTTCCCCCTCCGTTGTACTTCCCCTCTATTATACTTCCCCCTCCGATTACTTCCCCTCCCATATTCGCCTCCCTTATTCTTCCCCCTCCGTTATACTTCCCCTCCCTTATCCTTTCCCCTCATTATACTTCCATCTCCTATATTGCTACTTCTCAGGAACTTCCTGTCGGGGCCAGCTCCAGACTAGTACTTTTTACCAGGTTTGTCGATTTCCTCTATTTTCGGAGTAATCAATAATCATATCTGTAATCGCAATTATGATTACGATTATGCCCTACTCTGGTTCATTCTTCTTTTTTAGTTATAATTTTTATATTTAAAAAAATGCTTTTTTAATCGATCTCTTCTTCGCTTCTTTCGACGCTTTCGTCGTCCGAAAAAACCTCGGAAAACAAACGATGCAAATCCGCTCGATATCGCCCCAACATTCCATGCAATAAATGTACAGACAAGATCACATTCATGAATCTTCAATTTTCTTTTTTTATTCAATATCGGCTCTTGTTCTCCGCAAATTAGACATTTTCGTCTTCCCGACTTGAAGATTACAAGCCATCCGAGGTATTTCGGGTATCGTAAACGAAGAAACAAAAAAAACTATTATCTTGCTACAAAAAACAATATTTAACATTAAATTAATTATTATTAATAATAACAATAAGCTTTTCACTAGGTTCTCTCTCCCCTTACCGTTAATCTATTTTCTTTAACTTTTCTTCCAATTCTTGAAATCCTATGTCTCATATAAGCAATCCTTTTTTTCAATGTATCATTAAATAAATACAAAACTCTTTGTTTTTCTCTCTATTTCAAAATTAATTTAATTTTTAACATTTTTTTTTTAACCTTTGGTAGAACAAAGAGCATATAAGACGTTTCAGCCTTTCGGCATATCCTTCAAATATCGACATTGTAAACAAAATAAAATATAAATAAATCCTTTTTAAATAATTATTATCCAAAAATGAAGGAGCAGGAAGACATTCTGAATAAATAGTTAAAAGCTCAATTTTTTATAGAAAACTTGCCATTATTCGAATGTTTCGTTGAGATTTTTATGAAAGTTCAATCCTTGAATGACAGATCTAACCATCGATGCCATCATTCCTTTTCCTTTTACAGTGACCGTCATATTATGAGTACCTATTTTAATTTTTAAAAGGTTTTTTTTTCAAATTTTAAGATAATACCAGATTGTTGAAAATCAATTTTGAGTGTCTTCTCACCAAATCTATAGTTTCATAAAATAATCTGTCGATTATAATGATTGTCGATGCCGTTATAAGATCTATGAACGTTTTGAAGCAATTTGATGTCTAAAAAAATACTTTTTTTTTATCAGAACTTTTAACTATTTTAACGTTTTCAGAAGATTCTGCGGTTGTCGCCAGAAACTCCAATTTTTAGAGGGCTTCAGAAGTTTTTCTCGGCTTTTTTACATCCTGTAAAATTGGGGCTTCTCACTCAAAAAATGAGGAAAAAATTGTAATTATTAAAAAAATTTTTTTTTAAGTTTAAAAAAATTTACACTTCCCTCCAAAGGGTACTTTCCAGGCGAAATAATGGTGAACACCCTTGAAATGCCGTATTTTCAATTATATTTATATTTCCAAGCCTTCTATTGGATTGTGGGAGTGGCTTAAACCATTTCCAAGCCTTCTATTGGTATGAGGGTGGCTTAATCCACTTTCTAGCCTTATATTGGTCTGTGGGAGTGGCTTAATCCACTTTAAAGCATTCTATTGGTTTGTGGTGGCTTAAGCCACTTTCAAGCCTTCTATTGATTGTGGGTGGCTTAAACCATTTCAAGCCTTCTATTGTTCTATGAGGGCTTAATCCACTTTCTAGCCTTATATTGGTCTGTGGGAGTGGCTTAAACTTTAAAGCCTTCTATTGGTTTGTGGGAGTGGCTTAAACCACTTTCAAGCCTTCTATTGGATGTGGTGGCTTAATCCACTTTCCAAGCCTTCTATTGGTCTGTGAGTGGCTTAACCACTTTAGCCTTCTATTGGTCTGTGGGAGTGGCTTACCACTTTAAGCCTTCTATTGGTTTGTGGGTGGCTTAAACTTTTAATCCTTCTATTGGTCTGTGGGAGTGGCTTAATCCACTTTAAGCCTTCTATTGGTTGTGGGAGTGGCTTAAGCCACTTTCAAGCCTTCTATTGGTTGTGGGAGTGGCTTAAACCATTTCCAAGCCTTCTATTGGTCTATGAGGGTGGCTTAATCCACTTTCTAAGCCTTATGGTCTGTGGGTGGCTTAACCATTTAAGCCTCTATTGGTCCAAGCCTTCTATTGGTCTATGAGGGTGGCTTAATCCACTTTCTAGCCTTATATTGGTCTGTGGGGTGGCTTAATCCACTTTAAAGCCTTCTATTGGTTTGTGGGAGTGGCTTAAGCCACTTTCAAGCCTTCTATTGGATTGTGGGAGTGGCTTAAACCATTTCCAAGCCTTCTATTGTTCTATGAGGGTGGCTTAATCCACTTTCTAGCCTTATATTGGTCTGTGGGAGTGGCTTAATCCACTTTAAAGCCTTCTATTGGTTTGTGGGAGTGGCTTAAGCCACTTTCAAGCCTTCTATTGGATTGTGGGAGTGGCTTAAACCATTTCCAAGCCTTCTATTGGTCTATGAGGGTGGCTTAATCCACTTTCTAGCCTTCTATTGGTTCGTGGGAGTGGCTTAAACCACTTACAACCCTTCTAACCGGTTTTTGGGAGTAACTATTTTTAAAAAAATCGATTTACCGTTCGGCTTAACTCTTTTCTAGACAATTTCCATTGAGTGGGATCAACAAAAAAGTGTTTTTCTGTACTTTTCAAAGGAAGAAGAGTATATTTATTCTGACGGTATCTCCTTGCGTCAATTCTCTTAAATATTTCGTTATGTAGAAATTCGAGAAGTAAATATGATCTAAATATCCATTATGGTAACTTGAAGCGCTTAAAAAACATTATTTAAATCAAATAAATGAAATAAACCTTAAAATGACCCTTATAAATGCCAAAGCCATTAAACGCTTAATGAAAAGAAGGATTTTGTCAATAAAATTTTTTTTTACTTCAAATTCTTTGATGATAGCCTGCGCTGTGTCTTCTGCAGTTCGTACATCTAACTATAAGAATATTTAATTATTTTAATTTTTGCAGAAAGGATGCTCGTATTTTCACCACCCAGGGATCGTAGATCAGTTGGTAAGGCCACTTTATAGTTAACTCTGAAAAGGTTGCAATGGCAATATGGAGAGAGCCCCCGCCTGGCACAGGCCCCCCCATCAAGCCATAGATTGCTTTAAAAAAACTTACTGTAACATTTGGTTTTATAATTTGATATGAGACATTAGCGTTTTCTAAATCTTTAAACATATCTTTTCTTGCTTTCAAAACATATTCGTAACCTTGCCCCCATCCTGAAGGAATTTCGCTTTTTGGATCACATTCATCGCTCTCTGCTGCTTTTTTAAACATAAAAAATTGTAGAAAAAAATGTTTTTTTAAATACATGAGACAGTGTCGCATATGAAGTTGAGCTTCAGCGGCCAGCATAATGCCCAAGCCGCAGCCGCAGAAACTGACTCGGCACATTCGTCGTAGTTATTCGCAAATATTTTTTTACAGTTGTCATTCGCACTTGACATGATAGCTTTAAAATTAAAGTTTTTAACTATTTTAACTTCCCTCCAAAAGGCTACTTCCCAGGCGAAATTAAGCTGAAAACACCCTTTAAATGTCGTGTTTTTAACTATATTAATATTTCCAAGTCTGTGGGAGTGGCTTAAGCCACTTTCAAGCCTTCTATTGGTCTGTGGGAGTGGCTTAAGCCACTTTCAAGCCTTCTATTGGTCTGTGGGAGTGGCTTAAACCATTTTCAACCCTTCTATTGGTCTGTGGGAGTGGCTTAAATCATTTTCAAGCCTTCTATTGGTCTGTGGGAGTGGCTTAAGCCACTTTCATGCCTTCTATTGGTCTGTGGGAGTGGCTTAAATTTTTCTTCTATTGGTCTGTGGGAGTGGCTTAAATCATTTTCAAGCCTTCTATTGGTCTGTGTGAGTGGCTTAAACCATTTTCAAGCCTTCTATTGGTCTGTGGGAGTGGGTTAAACCATTTTCAAGCCTTCTATTGGTCTGTGGGAGTGGGTTAAACCATTTTCAAGCCTTCTATTGGTCTATGGGAGTGGCTTAAACCATTTTATAGCCTTCTATTGGTCTGTGGGAGTGGCTTAAACCATTTTCAAGCCTTCTATTGGTCTGTGGGAGTGG
The DNA here is from genome assembly GCA_014119065.1 of Orius insidiosus. Classification (NCBI taxonomy): domain Eukaryota; kingdom Metazoa; phylum Arthropoda; class Insecta; order Hemiptera; family Anthocoridae; genus Orius; species Orius insidiosus. The sequence continues at coordinate 48,619 of JACGAQ010001625.1, forward strand.
CTTAAACCATTTTCAAGCCTTCTATTGGTCTATGAGAGTGAGAAACTTTGAGGGGGCTAGAAAAAAATAATACTAAAAACAAACTTTCACACTTATTTTCTAATTTTTTGTAGTAATTTTGCTCAATTTGAGAACCATTGTAATCTATTGTTCTTTTTTCTAGCTAAAAGTAGCTTTTAAAAAAAGGACACAAAATCATTTTACTTGATGAAAATCGCTATCCATAAATTCGTGTTTTAGGGGTTCCATAACCCCATCTAATGATTCCATAGCTTCTTTAATTTCACTTGTATCTCCCTAAAAACAAATGTCACAAAATTTTTCACAAAAAAAACATCCAAAAATGACCTTCAGGTTCATCAAAGTGCTATAAAAAGGCTGATAGATGAGTTCGTGCCTGATAAATGTTTTAATTTTCTTAAATTTTTTTAAATTTTGATTTACTTGAGCTTGTTTATTTTATAAATCATTGTATAAGCGCATGTGTAAGATCGGATGATTTCTTTGCCGTTTTCTGTTAAATTGGCGACAGGTCCCGCCAGTAAATAAGCGATATGAATGCTTTTAAAGTTCCTCTTCCGCCTTTTCCACACATCGCAGGAAAAGCGAGTAAAGAGATACACGTAACTAATAAATAATGATAATAATAATAATAAAAATAAAAATACTTGTGATGAAATAGCACATCCAAGTCCTAAACAAGCTCCAACAGTCACCGTCAATATGAAGTTAGTCGATTCAGAAAACTCGAGGTCTTTTAATATTAAAAAGTAAAAGGCTAAAATATAAAATCATGAAGTAAATAATAAAATAGGTGAATAAAGTAAAAGTAAAATGTTAATTTAGTTACAAAAAATCTCAGTAGATGCCATTGGACGTTTCGATACTTACACAAAGTGAGAAGAACTCCATAAAAAAAGCCGATGAACCCGGCGAAAATAGTTTGAATACCCTTTGGTGAAAGAAAAGCGGAAAAACATTTTTTCTCGACTTTTCTCTTAAGTTTTTTCATCGCTGAAGAAATTTAAATAATGTGAATTTTCCTGGAAACACTTACGATTGGTCAGTTTCTGAATTTTTGTGGGTTTCCTGGTTCTTTCGAAGAATTCTGAGGGTTCTTCCATTTTTATAATATTAAATACAACTAAACATCTGCATAAATTGAAATTCTACCTTTGTACTATGGTGTACCTTTCTTTTTTTTCTTTCTGAAAATGTATACATCCCCTCCTTTGTACGTCCCTCTCCGTAGTACCTCCCCTCCCTTATACTTCCCCTTCTTTATGTTTCCCCTCCCTTATACTTCCCCTTCTTTATACTTTCCCCTACGCTATACTTCCCCTCCGTTATACTTCCCCACTTTATACTCTCTCCTTCTATATTTTTACTTCTCTTCAAGAAAGTTTTCGTTTGAAGCTCTTCAAACTAGTACTTTTTTTATTAGGTGTACAAAATGAAACTCAGCCACAGTGTTTTGAATTTTGTAGATTTTAGCCGAGTTTCATTTTGTACACCTAGTAGTTCATTTTTTCAAAATTTTGAACATTTTAGGCGTAGTCCATCAAAAGTTGACCTTCTCCGTGTAAGAAGGTTATTGAAGTATAACCATTAAGAAGGTTAATTTTTAAAGGCTTGTAAATCGTAAACCGTTACAGATATTGAAAAATGCACTAAATAAAATCAGTTGGAAATTCAATTCTCTTTAATTTTTATTCCATTCATTTTTTCTCTAGGATGCAGTGTTTTCAAGATAAATTTATTTAAAAAAAAATTATTTCCGAAAATGGTGCATCCTAGAAAAAAATAATTAAGTACAAATTTATAGAGAATTAAATTTCCTACAATTTTTATTTATTATGTGTGACAAGAAACTCAGCCACAGGGTGAATTTGAATTTTGTAGATTTTAGCCTAGTTTCATTTACACCTAGTAGTTCATTTTTTCAAAATTTTGAACATTTTAGGCGTTAAAGTCCATCAAAAGTTGACCTTCTCCGTGTAAGAAGGTTATTGAAGTATAACCATTAAGAAGGTTAATTTTTAAAGGCTTGTAAATCGTAAACTGTTACAGATATTGAAAAAATGCACTAAATAAAATCTGTTGGAAATTCAATTCTCTTTAATTTTTATTCCATTCATTTTTTCTCTAGGATGCACTGTTTTCAAGATAAATTTATTTTAAAAAAAAATTATTTTCCGAAAATGCATCCTAGAAAAAAATAATTAAGTACAAATTTATAGAGAATTAAATTTCCTACAATTTTTATTTATTAGGTGTACAAAATGAAACTCAGCCACAGGGTAAATTTGAATTTTGTAGATTTTAGCCGAGTTTCATTTTGTACACCTAGTAGTTCATTTTTTCAAAATTTTAAACATTTTAGGCGTTAAAGTCCATCAAAAGTTGACCTTCCCAAGGTAAGAAGGTTATTGAAGTATAACCATTAAGAAGGTTAATTTTAAAGGCTTGTAAATCGTAAATCGTTACAGATATTGAAAAATGCACTAAATAAAATCTGTTGGAAATTAAATTCTCTTTAATTTTTATTCTATTCATTTTTTCTCTAGGACGCACTGTTTTCAAGATAAATTTATTTTTAAAAATTATTTTCCGAAAATGGTGCATCCTAGAAAAAAAAAAATTAAGTACAAAATAGAGAATTAAATTTCCTACAATTTTTTTTATTAGGTGTACAAAATGAAACTCAGCCACAGGGTAAATTTGAATTTGTAGATTTTAGCCGAGTTTCATTTTGTACACCTAATAAAATACGACGATTGATGACAATCCGTAACTGTACTCTGCCATAAGTGTTTCGGAAAAATCCGACGGACGGACGGCCGGCAACACAGACAACCTGATGATCGGTACACCCTTTTCCTGAGGCCTGGAGGGTATCACAAAAACTTTAAAAGCTTCGTCAAAGAAAAAGGACCTAAAATAATTAATTTGCGTGCTTTGACACCGAAAGGAGTTTATTTAAAAATTAAAAGGCGGATCACTAAATGACAATGAGACAAACAAATTAATTTGTTCAGATCTTTGACGGTTTGTGAAACGGAATAGGGGCTTATAAAATGTGGCTTCTAACCCGATAATTATTCCCAAGGACGTCTAATTCTAGTTCCCACATACAGGAAGAATCTACCAAAAAGTTGAAAAAGAATAAAACTTGTTGACCATGGATGAAAATGGCTGAATGCATCTGAAATTATCTTGAAAGGGAGATTCATCTCATGTTTTTTTCGTTTTTCTATTCCGCTGATGCTTTGACAGTCGATGAAAAAGTCTGACATTTCAACGAAGCCACAATTTTGAAGGGTGCTTCTACTTTAAAACACTCTATAAATTTGTGCTCTAATAATTTTGTTTATCAATAAATAAAATAAGATAATAATAAATGGGCTAATTTAAAATATCGTACAAACCTTGATTCCGAATGACATGAGACGACATTGAAGTTTTGACAGCACGTAAATTGTGAGATAAAAATACTCACTTTAATTTATCGATCACTTTATTTTCACTTCCTAAATGAGAAGTTATTGTGACAACAGGCACCGTAGAGGAAAACTGAATTAACAGAATTTTTCTGTCGTGCCGGCCGTCCGGCAGTCCAAAAATGGCGGAGGTGTGTCCATCCGTTTTGTTTATTGCGTCCGATCTTCACCAAATTTTTATGTGGAAAAAAATCTTGAATATAATGCATTTCATCATAGAGCGTTTCGCCATAAGCGACTTTTTCACTAAATGCAAGTCGACATAAAAAAAAAAGTGCTCCATATCGCTTCTCACCATAAATGCCTCTGTTTAAACTTGTTGTTTCGCCATAACACTGTTTCTGTCGTTTAGGCATTATAGATCTCACCATAAGCTAGGGACAGCTAAAGAGCAAGCCTACTTTCGCAGCGATTATTGCGAAACTACAAAATCATAAAACTTGACAGTTCACCCAACTGCAATTCAACAAAGCAAAATCAAAGGCAGCCAATGGGATAAGCTCGTTTTATGACACAAGTGAGTTAATTTTTTCCTCTCGCGAGAATGGGCGAATTGCTCAAATGCATTATGGTGAAATGTCAAGTTTTAAGGTTTTTGTCGTTTCGCCATAATCGCGTTTTAAACGGCGAAAATAGGCATGCTCTTTCGCTGTCCCTAGTTTATGGTGAGATGTATTAAGCCCAAGCGACAGAAACAGTTTTATGGCGAAACGACAAGTTTCCTTTATGTTCAAATGCGTTATGTTGAAACGACAAATTTTATGTCGAAACGACAAGTGTTAAATCTCTTCTTTATGGTGAGATGTCTCTTCTTTATGGTGAGATGTATTATGTTCAAATGCATTATGGTGAACGTTTTCGACTATTTTCTTTATGTTGAGTCGCAGATTTTTTATGATGACCGGTATCTCGCGATTTCAGGTATTTTATGGTCAAATGCATTATGGCGAACCGCATTATGTCGACACGTATACACTCCCCAAAAAGACCCAATTTTACCTGATAGTAGTTTTTCCACACTTTTTTGGGTCAAAAATTGCTTTTTCAACAGGTTTTTAGGAGTTAGTTTTTGTTTTTCGGCCAAAAAACCAGATTTTTGGGCCCTTTTTTCTATTTTAATTTTTTTAAGAGACTCCGCGGGATATTCAAAATACTCCTGGAACCCAATTTTACCGGATATTGTAGTTTTTCCTCAATATTCCAAGACTTCAGAGAACTTCTTGTTTTCCATAGTTTTACCGGCAAAAATTGCTTTTTTTTTACATGTTTTTTGGGTGTCCTGATATATGAAAACTTATTTAATAAGATTTTGGAAGCTTTTTTCCTGGCTCTCCTGAAATCCTGGGCACTCCCCAGTTTTTTCATCGATTTTTCTTTGAATAATTATGGGTAAAACCAAAATTACGCCCTCTTCAAAAGATAAGATAAGGGCAATTCTTCATTTTCGGACTCGATAATCCGTCAACCAGTGTTGGGCGTAATCGTAATCGCAAGTTTCTTAATTACGATTACGATTACAATTATAATCGTAATCGTAATTCCGATTACGATTACAATCGCATTCGTATTTTTTCTGCGATTACGATTGTAATCGCATTTTTTTTTTACGATTACAACCGTAATCGTATTTTTTTTTTCTGCGATTACAATCATAATTGTATTTTTTTTTTCTGCGATTACCATTATCGTATTTTTTCTGCGATAATCGCATTTTTTTCAGCGATTACGGGCGTAATCATATTTTTGTTACGACTGTCGGGACATTTTTACTGAGATTACCTGATGTCATATACGAGCCGTAAAAGCTAACGAAAATACGATTACGCCCGTAATCGCTGGGAAAAAAAAATGCGATTACGATCGTAATCGCAGAAAAAACACGATTACATATATGTAATGGTAATCGCAGAAAAAAAATACAATTACGATTGTAATCGCAGAAAAAAATACGAATACGATTGTAATCGTAATTAAGAAACTTGCGATTACAATCGTAATCGTAATTGTGATTACGATTACGCCCAACACTGCCGTCAACTAGGACTTGAGAATCTATTCAGTGCAAAATTTTCCCATGTAACAATAGGACGCAAATGCCTAGGATGTAACAATAAAATATTGCAAAAGCTTACGAGGGGGTTTAAAATAAAAAATTTCATTTGCCAACCGGTTTCTTCGCGAGGGGTGAGATGCAGTTGGGGATCGGATAACTGGATTAAGTGCATCCACATTTGCATTCCGGACATTTAAATTGACGAGATTTTACACACCTAGCATACATTATCACGTCATAAATTTTTTTTTGTAAATAGTTTTTATCTTCTGATGATAAAAAAAAAGATAAATTTAAAACAGTTTATTATTTTCAAACATTGTTTTTTAAATTAATAAAGTAAGAAAGACAGTGGAAGAAGCGACCATCGAAGGCTCATTTGGTAGACATGAAGAAATTTTGCAATTTGAAACGGTTGGTGAGAAAAGTCGTTACTACTAGAAATAGATGTTCTCATAGTAAATTTTATAGTGCGAAATAATGCAGAAGGGTTGAAACCGGTTGAGTATTGTGATTTGGTGACGTAAGAAATCGACTTAACGTCAATCTAGGGATGTAACTTGTATAAACCCCTCCTCCGAAAAAAGGGGAGGGATGGAAAGGAGGGTGTACGCGGATCGAGAGGATCATCAGTCGAACAACACGAACACGTGGTGAGTCAGTGGCGGTGATGATGAATTAACCTTGAGAATGGACACCAAGATTTTTACCGGCGACGGTGAATTCGTCGATGTCACTGGGCAGATACTATCGGGAATCACGTTCCGCGATAGCAGACAAGCGGCGCACTGCATGCTTTTCTCCGATGCGACCATCGTACATGAAGAATACGGAAAAATCTACCAGCCGAGAGCTGCGGTACATATGCAGTTCCGTTTCGACGGACATGTCGGCTTTCCAGGGGGTCTCGTCGACGCCGGTGAAACCCCTGAGCAGTCCATCAACCGTGAGCTCGTCGAAGAAGCCGGGATCGAACCGAACAAAATCGTGTTGACCCGTGAGGATCTTCTTTACGTCCATCTAAGCCGGACGGACAACATGCTCCTTTATTTCTACGTTAAAAAAATCTCTCTTGATTTGATCCATGAAGTCGAATGTAATACTGTTTCTAGAGGGGATTTCGGCCGTGAAGTGCTCGGGATTATTCGACCTCCGCTGTACACGATGATTGACGGATATCGAGGCTTCCCGGCTTTTGGACACCCATTCATCGGCAATGCGAAGCAGCAACTCCTCCTATCTCCTCTC
>JACGAQ010001626.1:0-55400 GCA_014119065.1 Orius insidiosus
AAATTATAATGATAATTAAATTTTATTTTTTTAAATAGGTCCGTGATGAATGAAGCACTATTGGGAGCTATTTTCATGACGCATTTCATTTTTTGATAGATTTTAATTTATATAGCAAATTGAATTGCAAACCTAGAATGCCTTTGAAATCAATTGATGTTATAGTTAAGTGAAGGATCTCCCAGTTGTGGGCGTCCCTTAAACTACAATATTTGATGAGGGTAGCGTTAGTTATTATTTTCCAGCTCCTTAGGGAGTTTTGAAGCCAGCGCACATCCTGCGAAACAAGAGCAGTCTGGATGTTCTATCGCCTTCATTAGCCAATCGGAATGCAAATTGGTTTAGAATGGCATTGAATATGAAGATAACTACATATTACCTTACTGACCCATGTCATTACAAACCGCTGATTAAATCCTTTGTTGACAATTATTAGCTAATGAATGAGTTAACAGAATAATTACTTGAACTAATTTTTTAAACGTTATTGATTATAATTATTTGTTTCAGGCGCTGGACACAAAGACGTGAGTAAAAAAATTTTATTAGTAAAACTTTTTTTAAGACTTCAAGAATAATTTCTTTTTTTATGAAGTTTGCAAACCGGTAATAGGCCCTTCGCGGCAGAAAGCTTCCTCTATGAAAGAGACTTTTTTTTAGAAAAAAGCACTTATAAGATATCTTTCCCAGGGCTTTGTTTAAATATTATTTTAAGCCAGTTTATGTATTATGCAAAAATATTTTGCTTATTTGTGCTTTTTTTTGTAAACTCGTTCATTGAACTCAAAGTAGTGACTAATAAAAATTAGCTCTCTTATTGTAAAAACGAAAAATGAAATTTGTTTGTAAATTTTTGCTTTGTTTTAACTATTTCAGCCAGCAGATGAAGAAGTACGTGAACTAGAACATTTAAAATCAGGTATTTAAAAAAATTTTTTATGCGCAACGTTTTAATTAATTTTTTTTATAGGAAATGAAATTCGATGTCGTTGGTAAAATCTCACTCTCTCGTTTTTCCAACATTGATGGAAACAAAGAACGGCACGAAGGGAAAAAAGAGGAAGGTACGTTTTTTTTTAATATACGCCTAAAATTGAGGATTTTCTCTAAATAAAATGACGTCAGTGTAGGTGGTGTTATCTCGAATTGACATAAAGGGCTATCTAACGTTAAATTCCCTTTCAGTTTCGGAAAAAAATTTTTTTATTTTTAAACTGAAGAGAAAAGAAAAAAAACAGAAAGTGAGCAAAAAGCAGTAGATTGAAGTTTATTATTCATTTAATTTTATAATTTAGAAATCATAAATTGTTTGGCCCCTTATTAGCAATTTAAAGGAGGAAGGAAAAAAATGGTCATGATTTAATGAATAAAATTAAAGAAGGGTCGACAGCTAAAAAGCATGTTACTCAAGGTTCCAGGTTTTTTTTAGATGTTAAAACTTATTTAAAAAATTTAGGTAAAAACAAAAAGATTTCGGGATTAAATTATCACTGTTGGGAGAAATAAGGTCGTAAACTTTCCTCCGGTGGGGTGTGTACTGAACCCGGGTTTTGACGTTTCTCATTAGCGCCACCTTCTGCACCTCTGATAAAGATTTTTGTTGAGTGTCAAGGTGATATCAAGGGGGTCGTAATAAAAGAAATAACGACAGAACGTACGAGGAAAACACATTTTCCAAATTAGCTCGTTGATCCATAATCATCAGATTATTTTTACTTCATTTTTTTAACCTGTTTTTATGTTATCCTCGATAATGTGACAAACAATTTGCGCGTTGTCTACGCTCTTCCCCCTCCCACCACTATTTTGAGAATTTACCATGGTGTTGGTCCTTTTTGTAGATTTTCGCATTTTCTACATAGTCTAGAAGCTATTATCCTGCCTACTGAATTGTTTATATTTTTAGACAAATCCCGACACCTAGGAACGAGAGAAGATAAAATGGAGGTGGAATAGGTGGTTTTATTATGCCCTTATACAAAGAAATTTTGTTATTACGTGGTTTTACACTCCGTGTATATCGAGCGAGACTCCGTACGTCAAAGGGAACGAGAGCAATCTAATGACGTTTTTAAACGTTTTCGACATCCTCGTTATTCTATTTTATTCTCATTCAGATGGCAGATTTTTTTTCTTCTCGCTAAAACCGTCAAAAAAATACTTTTTTTTCCTTTCAACTTTCGAGTTTTTTTTCTACAAACATTTTATAGAGTAAATATTGTTTACCCTTCTCTGCTGTGAAATGTTTAAAAATTTCGTTTGAAAAGGATAAGAAATATTACACCGTTCATGAGAGGTTCGGTTTTATATTCTTCGAGTAGCAAAGCCTTTTTTTTACCTCTGTGAAAACTAAAGCCGGATAAAACGGACGGAATTTGTAAGAATTTTCGTCCCTGCGGCTACGAGATAAGCTTAGGGTCAGTAAACATCCTTCACCGACCCCATTGACTGAGAAAACCCCTTTTTCTCTCTTTTTTCTACTTTTCGATTCATCAGATTTAATTAAGAAAAGTTTTATTACTACAAGAATATTCGCGTGTGTTTAATGCTTTTAGCCTAAAGTTAGTTAGCAGTTTAACGAGTTGGTCTGAATTCCCTGAAGGCGTCTCTTGTCCTCTTCGAAGCCATGTTTAACTTAATTACTTGCGAAACCGTGTACATAAACATGAGAAACTATGATTCTTGTTTCCTCAAAAGCCTTTCTGTATTGAGTTTCTAATTTATTAAAATGTTTTTCAGTTGATAAAAACGGTCAGTTGGTCGCCAGGATGGAGCAGGAGCTTGACAAAATAGGCCGGAACGAAGATCACGTCAAAACTGTCGTCGATATCCCTTCAAGGAACATCCACAGGATTTTCGAACAAGGACCCAAATCTAAAGCGACGGAAAACAACGTGAGATTCGTCTAATAATAATGAATTTCCCATAAGCCTCAAAGGGGAAATAAACATTTTAACTCCATTTCTATTCCCTTCGGCTTGAATATCCTCTTTAAAAAAGAGGTCTCGATTAAAACAAACATCCAGAGTTGGTTTTCAGTGATCGAAAAACCCGAGGGAAAAATTTCGTCCCCATTCATATTTTAAATGACCGGAAAGTTGAAAACGTTTTTTTTCTTTTTTAATCGAGAACCTTCGACTTATTTAGATTCTTCCCTTCAATGGAAAATGAATTAAAAACCATCCATTTTTACTACCTTTCTAGTAAACACTCGTAAAAGAAGTCACAAATATTTTATATTTTCTGAACAGAAACTTTTTCGCTGTTGTTTCTAACCTTAATCCTCTTGTTTCTATGTAAATAAGATTCAAAAGGATCATCCCGACTTACAGTCTTTATTTCACTTTCCATTTCGAAGTTTGATAAAATGAATAATTTTTAGGTACCAAGGTATAGGTCGTTTCCCGGACAGAGATATTCTCCCGTCGACATGGCCGAATATATTTTCTGGACTGGTGACGAACGAGGCGCTACAAACGCAATCGAAGAATTTCTAGAAGATGGATACGTAAGAACTTAAAATGCAGAAAAACAAGTTATCAATTTGTTTTCTAGATGTCGAGAGACCAGGCGATTAAATTTCTTGAAGAGATAAGGTTGAATTTGGAAAATTTGAAAGGACAATATCAAGGCCAAGTTGCTCCTCAAAGGGTACGTTGATTGGTTAAAAACAAGACTTTTTTTTTGTCAAAACGATTATTCGGAACAGTTATTCGGAACAGGAAAAAAGATTAAAAGGACTTTTCGACAAAAAAAATAAAAGGAAAATTAAAAATTTTGATCAATAAAACTGGGGATTAGAGACAATTTTTCCCTTTTTTTTAATTTCTCTGGAGTGAAGGATTTTTATACACTGCTCGTGGGCCCGCAACACGTACCAGTTGTGCGGGATATTCTATTGATTAGGAAAAATTTTTTTTTTTTTTCAGAATGAACTCTCTGATATTCGGCAGCAAATGCGGGATTCCATGAGTAAAAAAGCTGACTATCAAGAAGGTTTGTTTTAAATTGCATAAAGGGGGTTATCTAACTTTTTATTTCAGTTGATCAAACTGGATTGGCTGATGAAGACTATGAAGAACTTGTTGACCGTTTGAGGATGGCTGATCTCATGTACAATGAATATTCTCTTGAAGAAGTCATTTACCAACTGGCCAAAATCATGTTTAAACAATCCCTAACAAAAGGTTCATTTTTTAAAATCACTTTGAAGATTTTATAATTTTTTGTAGGAAGCGTAGAGACTCAACAGGCACTTCAAGAATTCACTGAATTTCTAGAAAGCCAGGCTCAAGAAGGAAAAATCTCTCAAGGAATGCAAAAAAAAGTTCTAGGTAAAATATTTTTTGTTCCCTCAATCGCATTGTTTGTTTTCGTTGTAGATATCGTGATAACATCTTTATCGGATACTTGACTCTTCATCCTGAATTAGCTGACACTGCAAGAAAGAGCTTAGGTTTAACGCCCATGAATCAAGGTTCTTAGAATCAATTTGCTTTCATTTATTAAAATTTTTTTAGGCATATCTGAGGGTCAAAACAATATCCCTTTAAACTACCAAACGTCCAGGTTCCAGGAAAAGGAGAAAAATCGCGCATCGGCTCAGATGGAAAAGAAATCAAATTAATCGTTGAAAATTAGATAATTGAACTTTTCATTTAAATCTCATTAGTTCATTATTTTAATTTATTTTTTGTAACGTTCCTCTTTTTGTACATTCCTAGCTTGCAAACAGAATATGCTTTAAATCAATGTATTCTACACATTTTCTATCGACTTAGTAGTTTTTCCTCTATTTCTTTAATATTGTGAACAAATTCAGGGTATGATGAATATCACAAAAAAAGACCAATGGTTTTTTTTTTTTTGTGCAGTATTATGGTCCTTTTGTAACATTTGGACTGATAAGTTTGAAATAATTTAATTATTTGAAACAGAGTATCATTTTTAAATAAAAATGTAAATAATTAAACCTTCCTGGCGCATAAAAATCGCTGAAGTACACATAACAAAACATAATTTTCTTAAAGGAATTGTAAATCTTCAACCTAAAATTTTTTTAGGAGGGCTATGAAAAACTTGTCCAGAAAATTACATTTTTCTTTACAATTTTCTTCCTATAAAAGGCTGTAGTAATTTTTGTTCCGCCTTTATTTTAAAATGTTTACGTCAACATATCTTTAAAAAATTAAAAATTTTAATGAAAATTATAATTATACCTATAGATGAAAAGGTTTTATCGTTTGATGAAAGTGACTGGTGCAATAAGAAGAAACGATATAAAAAAAGGTGTGTAAAGAATGTTATCAATGTAGTTTTAAACAAAACGATTATATGTAATAATTTTAAAATTGAATATGATATGTTAAATTATACAATTTAAAAAAAATATATTTTAAAAATTGTATTTAATTTTATCTGTAAAATCAATCCTTGATTTTAGTAGTCTGGCATACATTTGTTTTTTTGGACTTCCTTTTCCATATTTTTCCCAGTACTCTGGGGATTTCTAAACAGAGGCTCGAAGCTCTCGAGTTCAGCAGCGTTGGTCCATGAAATTGGATGACTACCAAAAAATTCCTCATAGTGGTCTTTTGGGAGCCCGGGGCCCCTGGTCCAATAGGCAGTGGGTCATCATCTTCCTATGAGAGGTTTGACTAATTAAAAGAAACAAAGAATAGATGTTATTTTTATTATTTGGTGATTATTTAAGTAACTGTGGCATGTTACATTGGTTTTTTGGCTTATATCAACCTTTTATTAGATCGAAATAAATTGGATCCACTGGTGAGGTGAAAAAAGTCTTGGTACTGTAAACGATTGGAAGTTTGGTTTTTGAACTCAGTTTCAGTTTGTAGTCCATCAAAATTTTCGCGAGGCCAAATTTTATTTGAAGCATAGCAAACCTCATTGCTGAAACAAAAATATGAAAAAAAATTTAGAAATTTTTTTCTTACCTAAGCAGACTCTGGGCCCTTCACCAAACGGTAAGAATGTGCAGGGCTTATGAGACGTCAGAGGCAAAACGCTCAGGGTCGAATTTATCCGGATTTGGATAATAGTCAGGATTGTGGTGAATCGCATGTACTGGGATTAAGACCGACTCGCCTTTTTTCAAAATTTTATCTCCTGGCAACGAGTAATCCTTCGTACAAATTCTTATCAAACTTCCCACCGGAGGGTATTTCCTTAATGTTTCTAGACAAAAAAGATCATAATAACACGAAAATAGTTTCTTTTACCTTTTAGGCACATTTCCAGATATTCCATTTCTTTAAGAGCTTCAAAATTAAGTCGGCCATGTTTATTGACCTTTTCCGAAATTTCCTTACGCAGTCGATCCTGGATTTCTTCATTTTGTGTGAATTCGAAGCAGGCCCATGTCATAGAAAAGGCGGTTGCTTCAAATCCCGCAGTCAAGAACCCAAACGCTGTCCCGATGATTATATTATCTTTTAATTCTTAACAAGAAAAAAAAAATTAGATATATTTTTAATATAAAAGCTGTGTACCGTATGAATCAGTGACGTAGTGCTCATCGATTCCCAAGTAGTCGTCTCCTGGATCTTTAGTTGTGATTTCTACCGACCCTTTTTGTTTGATCTGCAATAGAAGATCTAAAAAGTCATTTCGTCTCACGTTGTTCTCCGTCCTATATTTCATCGTGTCGAGTATAATTTTGACGAAATACTCTCTGACTTCTTTTTTGAGAATCCTAATCCGAGCTTTTTGGACAGATAAGGAAAACATGTCATAGTTATAAATTTAATCGTCTGTGCGAAGTCCATTTCGACAGATTTTTTTCCGACTCTTCGAAATTCCGTGTTCGGATTCTCCATGCTTTTCGCGTCGAATCCAAAAGCAAACGAGCTAATCACATCCATTGCAAACCGACCCAAAATATCTTGAAGCTCCAAGCCGACTAAATTTTCGTTATTTAGACATTTTACCATACTTTCGCCAATCGTATTCATCTGTTCGTGCATTATTTTGAGTTTCCCCGTTGTAAATATCGGCGAAAGCTTATTCCTGTAAGCCTTCCATCTGTAAATCAAACTTTTTATGAATAATTACGTATTTTACTTCAATTCGCAAAAGCTATTAAACCGTCCAAAGGCTTTACTTAACTTTTACCAGACATGTTGAATAGGGTGATGTCCAAGGGGTCTTTGGATTCGTCCATTTCAAAACCGTGGTCGGAAAAATGTTGAAAATCTTTTATGAGCACTTTTTCGACTAGTTCGCAATCTTTGATTATTAAACGCGGCCTAATTAATTCGTAGAAACCTATATAAGGCTCATCTGGAAATTTTTCACAGGCCTCTTTGAGCATCTCTCCATACGCAATTTTTTTCGTAGAATTTCCTGAAAACAAATCATTTTTATAAGTATTGGCATTTTTTAAGCTAAAATATTCTTTAAAAATTCAATGGCGAAAAAAAAGTCAAAATTTATTTTTAAAATCGTTTTATTATTCAAAGCCAACAATTCAATATCACTTAGATTGAGCAAAAGGTAGTATAGGTTTCTTTTTAGCTTGTGCTGTACGTATAGTCCAAAAGAGAATTATTATAATATCAACTTAATATCTAATGGACGTAATATCAATAAAAATTTTAATTGAAAGAGTTAAATTTTGGTTAAATCAAAATAAATTGGATCATTAGGAGCAGTGAAAAAGGTTTTTTTGTCTGTGACGATTGGAAGTTTGGTCTTGGGATTTAATTTCACTTTATGGCTCATCAAAATTTTGGCGAGGCCGAACTTGATTTGTAGCATGGCGAATCTCATGGCTGGAAAACATAATTTTTATAAAGCTCTTTTTTTGTAATGATTAATACCAATGCAGACCCTGGGTCCGTCACCGAATGGTAAAAAGACGCAAGGCTTGAGTGAAGCATCAGGTCCGAAACGTTCTGGATCGAATTTCGAAGGTTCTGGGTAATATTCAGGACAGTGATGTACAGATAGTAAAGGTACCATAACGGTATCGCCGGTTTTTACAGTTTGCCCACCAGGCAAAGTGTACTCTTTAGTGCAAATTCTGAATAACGCCTGAGCCGGAGGATATTTTCTTAATGTCTCTACAAGAAGTGCGTTTTAAATCATGCTCATTTTAAGTGATTACCTTTCAAGGTCATCTCGAGATAATCCATGTCTTTAACAGCATTAAAGTTAAGGCCGCCGTGCTCTTTAACTTTTTGAACGATCTCATTGTGTAAACGGTCCTGGATTTCATCGTTTTGGGCGATCTCAAGGCAAGCCCAAGTCATCGAGGTGGCTGTCGCCTCGAATCCAGCTGTCAAAACACAAACGCTGTTCCCACTATTAAATCTTCCGTCAGATCTTAAAAAGAAAAAGTCTGGTATTATTCGATCTGCATTTATCTCGAAAGGTACCGAACGAATCAGTGACGTAGGATTCATCGATTCCTAGATAGTCATCACCGGGATCTTTAGTTGTGATTTCGACGGAGCCCTTTTCCTTGATCTGAATCATGAGGTCGACGAAGTCGTTGCGCCTTACTTTATTCTTCTTTCTGTAATCGACAGTTTCTCGGATGATGTTTACGAAATAATTCTGAACATCAGCCTGTGTAAATCCAACACCTAGTTTTTTCGAGACATCGGGGAAGGCGGTTATTAAAAAAAACTTTAGAAGCTGAATTGTGCTCAGTTCAAAAGATTTCTTTCCCATTCGCCGAAATTCCGAATCTGGGTTCATCAAATTCCCAGCGTCAAAACCGAAAGCGAATGAGCTGATCACGTCCATAGCGAATCTTCCCATAACATCACGTAACTCCACACCTGTCATATTCTCTTTATCAAAGAGTTTATCCATATTTTCACTGATTCCGTTCATCTGCTCAAACAATATTTTAAGTTTTCCAGTCGTAAAACAAGGGACAAGTTTGTTTCTGAACGCTTTCCATCTATAAATTTAGAAAAAATAAAATAAGATTTCAAACAATTAGACATACTTTTTCCCTGTCATATTAAAAGACTGATATCTAGCGGGTTTTTTTCCTCGTCTAATATGAAGCCGTGGTCGACAAAATGTTGGAAATCTTTGATAAGAATTTTTTCAATTATTTCACTGTCTTTGACGAGCAATTGCGGACGTAGAAAGTCGTAAAAACCGATAAATGGCGCATCCGGGAATTGATCGCAAACCTCTTTAGTCTTTCACCTTGAGAAGTGTACCGGAACAAAGTCCTCCATGAATTTCCTGGAAAATTTGATTGGAGCAAAAATCAAGATGGGTTTCCTCGAATCACTCATTTCTGGATTTATCAAGTGAATTTGTACTTTTTTTTTCTCTCTCTCCAAAAATATTTACTCTCGTTAGATGGTTTTCGAAATGGGTCTTCCAGGCCATACGGTCAAAAATACGGCTGAAATTTTTTGGGGCACACTGGACGTCGACCAATTTTTTTTACAAGTATTTTCACCAAATGAGCACTTCCCTTATGTTACCTTGAGTTTTTTTCAACCCAACAATGGCTGATATTTTTATGAAGGCTGGCGGCGTCTAACGAAAAATTTTTATAATGATAATAATTTTACAAGATTTTAAAATTTAAAATAAAAATTATATAATTATAATCTATAAAATAAATAATGTATATAAAAATTATAGGTAATCTTACCGAAGAAAAAAACCGGCTTCTCGTGTGGTATACCTCTGCTGCTCCATGTTTCATATATTTTCTTAACTTTATAATAAAAAAATAATAAAAGAGAGGCTACAATGCACAATAATGCTAATAATACATTAGACATTTTCGGAAGTTTTATGAATACTATTTCGTTCTTAGTATTCCTCTCTTGTTTTATATGAAACCAAGGTTGGCCACTTGCCCCCTCCATACAATAATTTGTTTGTTTGGATAGATTTTATTGACCGAACTCTTAAAAATAAGTGAAAACGTTAAGATTATATTTTTAGTAGGAGTACTATTAAACGATGTTATGCAATTGCGCAAATTTAATAAAAAATGCTAAAAAAAATTTTGTTTTGACCACAAATTTCTCTGGTGCAATACAAAAGAAAAGAGGAATTCATAATATTCTTTAGGCGTTGATTCCCATGGTTTCAATTGAGGCGCTCCGGGTACGAAGGGCGAACTCGACATCGGACAATTTTTTTAACTTCCTTAAAGAAGTTGTTGTGATACCCTTGACATCGGGTTTTTGGGGAAGGGTCTTCCAGTTTTTTTTCATTTTCAGATTCTAGACCTCTTGGTGAATACACCCATATAATTATTATGTTGAGTTCGCCATTTTTTCCCCTTTAAATACGTAAAAACCGAAACTTTAGAATGCGAATATCTCGAAACTACGTTTTGTCGAGTTCGCCCATCGTACCCGGAGCGCCTCAATTGAAAATCACAGGAAGACATTTGAATGAAAATGACAATAAATTGATGTCCTCTGTCTCCTCAAGACCAAAATTTAGCAAGAATCTCATCAATATTTAGGGATTTAAAAAAACGCACCAATATATTTAAGTTAATTTAATTAGATAGTCATATAAACAAAATAGAAACGAAAATTATACTGCTCATAAGTATTTAAGGTGTTAAACCTTGACGAGATCGAAATATAGCGGATTGTTTGGCTCAGTGAAAAAAGACTTTGGGTGGATAAAGATCGGAACCTTCGTCTTTGAACTAAGTTTGACTTCATAGTTCATCAAAATTTTAGCGATGCCGAATTTGATTTGCTGCATGGCAAACCTCATAGCTAAAAAAAAGTTCTTTGATGATAGGGAACCCAAACTAAAATATACCTATGCACATCCTCGGTCCGTCACCGAACGGTAAAAACGTGCAGGGCTTCAATGTTTCGCCGGGCGCAAAACGCTCTGGAATGAATTTCTCCGGCTCTGGAAAGTAATCTGGAGAACGGTGAAGCGAAAGAGATGGGACCATTAAAGAATCTCCCTCATATACGGTAAGTCCGCCAGGAAAAGTGTATTCTTTGTTGCATTTCCTGAAAATACCCTGCGCAGGAGGGTATTTCCTCAAGGTTTCTTTAAAAATTGATAAAAATTTGAAAAGAAATATAATAATCAAACCTTTCATGACCATTTCGAGATATTCCATGTCTTTCACAGCATCAAAATGAAGGCCTCCGTGTTCTTTGATTTTCTTTAAAATCTCCTCACGCAGTCGTTTTTGGATTTCGTCATTTTGAGATATCTCGAAAATGGCCCAAGTCAAAGACAATGCAGTAGCTTCGAATCCCGCAGTCAAAAATACAAAGGAGTTTCCGACAATCAAATCTTCGGTTAGCTCTAAAGAAAAAAAAAATTCATTTTGATAGAAAAGTAGTGCCATCAAAAGATAGGAATTCGAAAAAAGATTTACCGAAGGAATCAGTGACGTAGTTTTCATCAATTCCCAAATAGTCATCACCAGGATCTTTTGTTGTGATTTCAACAGTTCCTTTATCTTTGAGCTGAATCATTAGATCCAAGAAATCGTTCCTTTTCATCCCGGACGTCCTTCTGTAGTCCACCGAATCGCGAATAATTTTGACAAAATAATCTTGGACGTCTTTCCGTCCCATGCCGAGCCCGAGTTTTTTTGCCAGCCATGGGAAGTTCATGAATAAAAAAAATCTTAGCATAATCCATACGTTGAACTCAAACGATTTTTTCCCCATACGACGGAATTCGGAATCGGGACTCGCCAAATTCCCGGCGTCGAACCCGAAGGCGACCGAGCCGATAACGTCCATCGCAAATCTTCCCAAAATTTCTCGCATTTCCAATCCCTTCATGTTTTCTTTTTCAATCAGCTTGTCCAAATTCACCCCAATCGCAAGCATCTGCTCATGCATTTTTCGAAGCTTTCCAGTCGTAAAAATGGGCGAAATTTTATTCGAAGTGCTCTCCATCTAAAAATGAAGTCTTTAAAAAAGTTCGCCGGAATTTTAATTCTGACCTCTTCCCCGTCATATTGAACAGAGTGACGTCCAATGGATTTTTGGTTTCGTCTACTTCAAATCCTCGATTGATGAAATATTGGAATCTTTGATGATGAGTCTTTCAACCATTTCGCTATCCTTGACCAACAACAGGGGTGATAAGAAGTCGTAATAACCGACAAAAGGTTCATTTGGAAATTTATCGCAAATTTCTTTTTGTCTTTCGCCAGGTGATACCCTCATGAGCAAGACTCTTAAAGAATTACCTGCGAACAATACAACTCTAAAAAAACATACACCCAGGCGGGAAAATTTTTATTAAGGTTAATTATTGGGTCCAGAAATTTCTCCCTAAAATATTTCCTAAAGCCCGATTGAAGATGGGATCATGGTAAGAATAAACCATTGTGTAAAAACAGCAGCGTTTGAATAAGATACAAATTGGAAGGCCGCGCCCATTTTTTATTGCGTTGCTAATCAACCTTCCAACGCCACCTAGGAGAAAAAAAAGAGCCATTTCGCCAAGTTTAAAAACAGAGAAGTCCATGAAACAAATTAATGATTTTTAGTATAGTTTTTTAACAAAAATTTAAAATTCTGAAGCTTACCGAAGAAAAAAATTGGCTTCTCGTGAGGTATACCTCTGCTGCTCCATGTTTCATATATTTTCTTAACTCTATAATAAAAATATAATAAAAGAGAGGCCAATATGCATAATAAAGCTAGCAAAACATTTGACATTTTTGATCATTCAAAAAGGACTAGTGCGAAATTAACTTGATGTCTCTCATTTTTAATTTTGTTTGAAGTCAAGGTTGACCACTTCCCCCTCCCACAACGGGAAATTATCTAATTGCACATTCGATAAGTTAACATGTACTCTTCAATAAACAAATTCAAATTAAGGGAAAGCCTATGTAAATAATAAAATTCGAAAATTTGATTAAGTTCAATGACTAAACAAATAAAGAAAAAATTTATTTTACAAAATGTACAATAATATAAAATGAAAAAAACATAAATGTTAGTTAAGTAAGACTATTACAGGAGCTTCATCTCCAGTTTCTAATTCTAAATCTTCAAAATCCCAAAAAAACTTTTCTGTCAATCGTTCTTTAAGGCGCTGAGCTTCACAACGGAGTCTAAAAAATTAATTTAGTTTTTTGGCAAAATAAATGGAAAAATATACCTTCCTTCAATGCTGCTTGTTTCTTCCATAGTCCTGAAGAGATCACGTAGGGAAATGTAGATGACGTTGTTGCTAGTGACGATATCAACGAGAAAATCTTCAGGGATTTGAGCAAGTTGGGATTCTAAGGTTTGTAAAAAATGGATGTAAAGTTGCCTTCGTTTTACAATCGCTTCTTTACAGCTGCACAAAAGGCGAACCAACGTTTTCCATGCTTCAAACGCTTCGAGACTCTGGCCCAACAAAAATGAAAGGAACGCAAACTGCAGTTCTCCAACAACTTCGTTGGCACTAAAAAGTATTAAATAAATAAAAAATGACAAAAACTTACTCTCCAAGAAGTCCAATCATTGAATCAAGAGTGAAAGATTGGTCTAGAGAATGCCGGGTTATATCTTGAGGTGTAGCATTGTCTGGAAAAGCCTGAGGAATTTCTGTGAACCTAATTCCTGTACCAGGTGAAGGGATTAAATGTGGAAGTAAATCTTCTTCACGTTCTGCTTGTGTCCGACTTCTTCCAGTCGGGGCCTTCGATAGTTTTTCACCAGAAACCAGCTCAAGCGCTGATGATATTACACCACATTCTGGTAAAAGTCGCTCCAAAATGGAATCTAAACAAATTAAATGAAAGGAAAATTGTGTTTTTTGCCCTACCAGATACATGTTCGGATAATTTTTGCCATAGTTCATACGTTTCGTATGGATAAGGGCCCAAAAACTGGTCGAGATTTTTTAAATTGGCCCTAAATCTGTTGACTTCTTCTTCAGAAATGGCTAAAACAAAATTAAAATTGGAACTGAGGGCTATAACGTCTTACTTTCTGTGCTCAATCTTTCCGCGTCGACATCCCATTTTTTGACAAGAACTTCAGAAGCTTTGAAGTTATGGACGAAAGAAATTTTGGGAGCGACATCTCCATATTTTCCAACAGGGCTGAAATATGAAATGTATTCTAAAATTAGAACTTTACAAAAGTAGTTTACTTGTAATAAATCATGTGGATTCCTGGTGGTATCATTTTGACACCTTTGAACTTTTCGCCGGTATTGTATGATTTCATGTCGATCCCGAATTCCGTCCCAAGAGGGACGTTGAGGACGATGAGAGTTGCTCCTTCAGTGAGGAGTTGACGGGCGACTTCAGGACTTATCGCAACCTCTGTAGATCCTGATGGTTCCATCATAAATAAAGGATTTCTCAAAACCCGAAAACTGAATAGCAAAAACAATAACAGTAAACCCAAGCAGTACCTCCACAAAGCTAACCTAACGTATGGTAGTACAATATCTCGTGACGACAATATGACGTCACTACTTTGAATTTGGTTAACAATAATCGTGGTGGTAACCTAATTTTTCGAAACAATGATATTTTGAAAATGTAAAAAAAGAGCCAAAAATGGCAGATGTTGGATTTTAACACATGTTATTTTCTTCCAGTTAATAGAAGATTTTGTTAAAATTTAGTTAACAATTAGTAGTTTGGGGATTAAAAAAATGGAAGAAAGAACTCAAATTGATGGCTCAGGAGAAATTTATAGCTCAAAAAGACCTGAGGAGAAAGCCCTTCAAAATAAAATGAACATGGCGATCGACTTGGCAAGAACAGGGGGTGAAATTTTGAAAGATGTTGGTGGTAAATGGGCTTCCAAGTTGACGCAGGAGGTTACGAAACAAGCCCAGAAGTGGATCCTAGAGCGAAAACGAATGACGACCGACGAAAACAATTTTGTCAATTTGATGACGGTCGTTTTTCAACATTCGAGATCCGCGATGTACTCAGTCTTTACGATGTTTATGGCGCTCCTTCCTATTTTTATGATTTTTATCCACGTCTTCTATTACATCGTGGATCGAAGCGCCAGCCTCATCACAATGCGAAGGAAAGACGGCCTCTGGTTCAAATTGGCCTTCGTAGCAGTCGAACTAATCGTCTTATTTGTCGTCCTTAAGTTCATCGTCAGTACCATCTTCATGCCAATCTTATCAATGCAATTGACCATCATATCAAGAATGCTTTTTTTAAAACCAGATATTTAAAAATAAAATATTCTTGATCGTTTTTATCAATTTTCTTCAACATATGAAAAATTTTACAAACTTTTTGATGTTAATAAAATTAGAAGTGAAAATGGAAAACGTAGGGAGGCATGGATATCTTGAGGCTATGAGGGATCAGCTTGCTTTATTTCAAGAAGGAAGAGGAGTACCAAGAGGCGAATACAGTTTTGTTACGTTGATGGCAGGCATAGTGACTATGATAGGGCGGTCCGTTCATTCTTTGATATCCCTCATGCTCGTTCTAGCTCCCATCGCCGAGATATCTCTACATGTATTGAGATTCACCTTAGAAACCCTCGTCCGCCTAAGAGAAACCAAAGAAATAAATTGTTTTATTAAAAAGGTAAGTTTCTAATACATTATGCTTCTTAAAACAATTTTTACAGGCTCTTTTGTTCGTCGTGCAATTGACTATTGCTTTAATTTTGGTTTCTTTGCCTTCAACTCAATTCTCTATCCGATTTTTTGCATAGGCATCAACGTAGGGCTTCGCTTTCTAAGCATCATGGCAGGAAAAGGTTTAATATAAACAGAACATTAAAAAAAATCAAGGAACATTTTTTATTTATCATATTTTTCACTCATGCAAGTGGTTAAAAGAAGTTCTGGAAGGTAATTTTCTTCAAGTTTTTTCTCGATAATATCCAACTTGGAACAGAGAGGCTAAAATGGAAATTAATAAAAAGAAAAGTTCTTTCT
Organism: Orius insidiosus; assembly: GCA_014119065.1. Lineage (NCBI taxonomy): Eukaryota > Metazoa > Arthropoda > Insecta > Hemiptera > Anthocoridae > Orius > Orius insidiosus. Next base: position 15,883 of record JACGAQ010001626.1, read on the forward strand.
TACGTACAAGTTTATCGAAATTATTTTGTTTTGAAAATTTTACACAGTTTTCCATTATTTCCGTGCCGCAAGCTTTTAGGTATTCTTTTGTTTTAGCTTCTGTACTAAAGAAAAGCTTTTCTTTATTTCTGATACGGGAAAAGTCAAATTTTTACTCGAATATGCAGAGCAAATTACTTTCAATGCGTACCTGATAAACAAAATGTTTAAAATTAGTTAAAGAAAAAAAAATCTTCGATTCAAAGAGGACGCAATGTCCTGGCAGTTAGGGGGAAGGTTTTCTTTTAATTTAACAATAATTTACCGCTGAATGTAAGGAAGTTGAACAGAATATAGTAACGCAGACATGAGTATAGGAAGGTTCATAAAATCTTTGAATACTTTGGCGTAGTTTCCTATGTACCAAGAGATGCTTATCTTTTCAGCAGAGATAACTAAGTCGTGCCTAAAATAAAGTTCAGGGGTTTTTTTTAATGTACCTATTGACCTGAGCATCGAGTCTAAACTTAATGATCGAAGTAACGACGAAGGTTCTCCGAGATTAAACAAAATGAAAAGTGCTTCCATTTCTGTACGTTCGATGCTTCTATGACCAGATTCGTCGTAGAGTTTCAAAAGCCATTTGAAAGTCTCGAGGAGCTGGTTGTGATTGATGACGGGGTCGAAGTCTCTCAAATCGTGTTCGCAAAGTCTGCGAAAACATATTTAAACAATAGAAACTTTATGATGAATCAACCTGTATGCGGAATAGGCGTAAAATCGCACGATGGGCTCCAGAATGGGAAAGCAGACATCCGATGGAGGCTGCTGTATAAACAAATCCTGGCGGACGGACCGCAGGCGATCTTCCACAAAACCGTATATAGAATGAACAGGAAAACTTTGTCGATCATAACTCTTTTTAAAATAAAAATAAAATGAATGAACAAAAATTGACGTACTCGTTGAATAAATATGTGACGTTTCTTGAAGTATGTGGGGCGGCCTCAGTAACTTCGGGTTGCTTGTGTCAACGCCGGCAGCCGATCTTTTAAAACATTTTATGAGCTTCCCATGTTTAAGTTCTATGCTGTGAACCAGCCTTTCTCGTGTTCTCCTAAACAAATGTATTTATTTTAAAACTCATGGAGACTTTAAAATACAATGGCGTTTCTCTAGCCATAAATATTAATTTTTATTATTAACTTTTTAATGTTCTCAAACGGGTTTTAAAATCGAAAAGAGAAATTTTTCAAAAGTTGATGAAAAGTGAAGATAGTTCAATAAGGGCAATGTCCTTCTTGTTTAAGGACGTGTGCTCTTTTGAAAAGTCTCATCTTTCCAATTTCACGCGTCCAGTTTAGCTTTATCACTTTCGTTATAATTCTTTTTCTTTCGCTCCATTCTCCTTTATGGTCTATTCATTTTTTTCAAAATGACGAGGAAAATCAGGTCGAGCTGGATCCTTTCTCCGATTTCCTAAGGCGCCAAAGGATTAAACATTATACTCACATTTTCACTTCATCTTCAGGGCACATTTGAAGGCATTTGCCGATTATGTTGCCTCCTTGTTCATGCATCCTGAAACAATATTTTAAATCATTAAGTCGTGACGTGCTCCATATAAGGTGCTTATTGAAGAGTTAAATGCTTCATAAAACTAAAAGAAGGCCAACCTAATATTCTCAGTTTCAAAGAAAGCAGATAAAAAATAATCCATATACCGCTCAACACCCATCAATAAAACCTTTTTTTCATGGAAAACGTACTGAAGAACTGGGCCAAAACAACGGTATGTCAAGTAATTTTCGATAGGGTTTTGACCGTCCGTGGGATGCCCTTGATGAGCGATTGCCTTTTTGGCGAATCTGTCATAAACAAAACTGGTTTTTTCAAAATTTAACCCGTTATCAAAAAAAGGAACTAAAGAAAGCTTGTAAAAATTTGGAATCTAAATTTTAAAAAAATTTTATGCCATTTTAGAAATCTGATCGCTATTAAGCATTTTGCAGAAAATAAACAGGAAACGAGCAAAACAGGTTGTTAAAAAAAGGGTGCAATCAGACAACTTAAGAACCAATATTAACGTAGTATACATAACACTTAAGAACCGTTAGTATAAAAATCGTGTGTTTAATACTTCAGGATTTTCTGATTGGTCTAGAAACACCAAATATCTTTTATTTTGGCAACGCGGTGCGAAACACTTACTTGACCGCTTGTTGAAGTCGCCCAGGGAATCTTCAGTTATGCAATGGACGAAGGGACGGGGGGGATTTTTTCTTAAGTAGTGGGGTCGAACCGGGGCTCTGAACCGAACCGGAGGGAAGGGACGCGCTTTTTTTTCTCTCGTTAGCGTTCCTTCAATGCTTTCGGCCTTTTAGTTGTCCGCAAGAAGGAGAAAGGACAGGTGCGATCTCAAGAATGTACCCTTAGGTTAAACCGTTCGTTCAAAACTTTTCGGAGTTTGTTCAGTGTTGTGATTCTTTCCGGCATTAATAAAAGGTAAGTCCTAAAACAAACTTTAGCATATTTTCATGGGGTCTAATGCTTGAAATAAAAACGATAACAGAATGTTGGAATGCTTTTACAAGAATCATTCATAACAGGTATGCTAATTAGTCTTTGGTATTCGATAATTCGATGACTTTTAAAGTACCGTAACATTTAAGCCGCTTTTATCATATTAAAGATTCAAATTCATTCATAAAATTACGTTCTTCTTTGCAAATTCAGTAGCCCAAACTATGTAAACCAATTTAAACCATTAAAAACACCAGTTTACTGAGAAAGAAAATAAGGTATTTTATTAGGGTTTTGTATAACTCCAAGTTTTCAGAGTTTTTTGTTTTTACTGTAGTCATCATGATGAGCAAAACGGCTAGCGAGAAGCCCTTTAAAAAATAGCGTAAAACAATGATAATCTCCGCTAAAATTTACAACCATCATTTTTTGTTAATTCCTCATTTCTTGGATTTCACATATAAAATAAAACGTCTGGGAAAATCGTAAAATGGGCAATAAAATGTACAACCCGACTAGAAGCTGGGATCGAAAATTCCAGTCCGCGGCCGAATCGTTTTTTTCGCCTGCCGCATTCTTTAAGTGGTGGGGACTTATTTTTAGAATTCCAAAGCTCTTTAAAAAATTTTTTTTTCTAGTTTAATTAAATGCCGTTCTTGTTCTCAAGCGGAAACCAATGATAATAACTGTTAATTTTTACAACTAGGACTTTTCCATATTTATAATTTCGAAGAAGTCTGAACGGAGAGAGAAGAAAAGTCGAGAAAGGATTGGTCAACTTTGAAGGTGAATCGAATTGCTGCTTTTTCGAAGGATGTCAGATCCTTGAAGGGGGTTCACGATCTTTCTCAATATTCGTCATGGAAGAAAATAAAAAGATAGATGAAAGCATGGAACGATTTTTACGGTTATTTCTTCAGGCGTTAACTAGATGTCTTCTCCTATCGGAAAAAAAACTTCATGTGTACGAGGATTCCTGAATCAACCGTATGGGAGTAATGGCGTGATTTTGATACTTTTTGGGGCAAATATCTTTCAAATTCCAAAAGCCAGTGGATTGTGTCATTTATTACATCAAAATTATAATTTACAGTACAGGCGGAAGTGGGAAAAAAATTTCATCATTGGGGAAGAAAAAAAAATTGAAAAAAGAAAGGATTTATTGGTTTTGACAAGGAAGCTTGGATCTACTTTTGATGAAATGTTTCCTCTTCTTTTAATGCGGATGAAATTTTTTTTTTCCTTTCACCCCACGCTTCCTTTATATCGTTGGTAATAAAATCAAAAACAAATTAACGAAAGTTATTTGAGTCGCGAAAAACCTTGAATTTCACGTTGGAATCAATCTTGAATCTATATTTTGAAAAATAAATAGGTATTTATAAACAGAACAAAAAAGGGAATAGAAAATTGCCTTCGAATTTCAAATTAAAACTGCGGTCAGTTCCAAGGATGCGGTCGTCGCCTACCTTGCTTTATACACTCAAGTTTACCGTTAACGTAAAAAGCGTAATTTCCATTTTTATACCTACGTGCGCTGCGTACTTTATCGAGATTATCATTTTATAGGGAGCCTAGAATTCCGAATACATAGAAACAAGTAGACGCAAGATAAATGCTAAAAACGTGTCCGGTACACGTCGAAGGCGTCAAGTTTGTTAGAATTTCTACAGATTTACAGCTACCCTGGGGGAAGTGAGAGAGAGAAAAAGAGTTCTAAGGAGGACCTAATAGGCGCGTGACCCAAGTGGTCAAACATCTTCCGTTCCCTCGAGCTAACTATTTACATAACCGAACTTGAAATGGGGTTAACCAAATTGTTTTTAAAAATTCCCTATCTAAACCGAAATTTTGTTTGTTTCAGATTACAGGCGACACCAAGGTCAACAAAATAATGAGGTAAATTTATATGATGAAAACCGATAAATGAATTTTGAAAGTAATTCAATACGCACTCGAATAAAATTAATCTATAAAGGTTACTTCCAAGACATAGTGAAAGGTCAGATCAAGTCCGTGAACAATAAGATCAAAATAGTATATTATTATGTAGGTAGGAAAAAGGCTGCGATTATTCAGATTTCACAAATGATCCAAAAACTTTGAATTAATATACCATCAGGCTCCTTGAAAAAAAGTCACTTGATTTGGTCGAAACTGTGCAATCGTTTATGCTCGAGTTAAGGTCGTGACAGAATAGAAAATCGGTCAGCGATGAGTTTGTCGAAATTTTAGGACAAAATGAACATTAGGAGAAAAAGAAAATTGACAAACTTACCTATTTTTCAACGTGTCAAGAAGTTAGCAAACAAATAAATTTACAGAAGGTTTCAAATGGTTAACGTATGCGGTCAAAACATCGACGAAAGCGTGACATGAATCTAAAATCATAAGCTTGTTTTTTTTTCTAAATAGTCTAGTTAATCCTCGCGATATTTTAACTATGTCATAGTGCGGTTGATGCGGTCGTGTGTAAAATCTGAATATCGCATTCCTGGGAAAAGAAAGAGAGGATAAATAGGAGATTTTCTTTTATTATTTTTCACTATCGTTTTCCCTCGTGTAACCTAGATCCCATGGAAGAAACCCTTCAATGGACCTCCGTTATTTTCGCGACAATGGTATGTTCGAGTAACATCATCCTAAGTAGAACGTCGGAATAGAAATGGCTATTTTTTTTCCATCGATTGTTTCAAGAAATAACGTTTGCTACAAAGGTCATTAATTCTTTAAGTCATCAGAGCTGATTGGAACTTTTAGGCCGTGAAAAACGTTTAATCATTCGCGTTTTTTTGTAGAGTCGATTGGAAAAAAAGTTCTGCGTTTTCCATGTATGAGTTTAACGCACTGTTTCCTGTCCTTCCTCGAATCGACTTCCTGTTCGATCCGGCGTTTATGTCGGCTCAATCACTTTCTCTTCCGACGATTAACATCTTCGCAAATTCGTCACCGATCTTCACGTGATTTTTACAAAGTCGATTCAATAATGGTCTTTTGGAACTAAAAGTACGTGACATCAGTTCCATATTCTATTAACTTCTTTCCAAAATCACGTATTTCTTCAAAGGAGCTATTTTTCGGTGGGTGCTGTAACGCGCCTTTGTTGTCTATTTGAGAACTGAACGGTTCTTAAAAGTGACAGCTCCCTCATAATGAATTTGAATTTTATTGTTTCGTAAGTGACGATCAAAATGTTATGACAGCAAAAAAAGAACACACGTTCATCTCGTAAAACGCCAGGTGACGGAGAAAAAAACGTCGAATAATTTTCTAAAAGATTAACCTCGACTGAATGTTTTTCCTGAAGGAAACGTCAACTTATGAAAGATTAATCAGCGGAGAAAATGTACCCCGACATTGTTTTTTGCGGTGACAAACACGTGTTTCCCGCTAAAAATATGTCGTTTGTTTTCTTTACAAACTCATTAGGGGAAGCTTTCTTTCGCTCTCTCTTCACAGAAATTTTTATGACTTTAAGTCATATGGATTAACCTATTCTGTTTCTCACCAAGCAGAAACTACTGTTGCCATCTTATTTTGCCCAGTTACACCCCGATTTTAGTATTCGGGGAAGATAGGAATCAAAGAAATGTCAAAATCGTGGCTTTGTGGTGGAGAAAAAGGTTCAAATGCTTGGAAAGATTCAGCACTGAGAAAGAAGAAAACGACGTTGTATTAAATTAGAGCTTTAGCTGGTTTTAGAGCGTGCCATGGAGGTCATTTGTCGCCGGCCTTCCTGTTTCTTTTCGTTTTGACAATCTCGCGGGATATGTACACGTTTTTATACTTTTACTTCCAAAGTAAAACGGGTTAAAAAAACAGCATTCATTAACATATCTTTCGAGCTATCTTGTATAACGGGTTTCCTCAGTCCAAGTTACTCTCAAGCAAAGGATTTTTCTTTTTAAAAATTTTAGGGCAGTTTTTTTAAAAGAAAAAATTTTTCTTAGAGTGAAAAAATTTCTGAAGCAAGTAAAAGGAACATCAAGGTTCCCACACACGTTTCATATAAGAAAAAACCTCAAGTATGAGTTTAGGTATAAGTAATTATTGTAGTTTTTACGACCTGTCTCAGTCCTTGTATGATGGACCGACTAATTGCCTATCATTTTTCTTCAAGTTTTTTACCAACTTGAGAATTCTTGAGTTCGAATACGGATTTTTTCCCCCAGGAAATAAAAAATGCATTAGGTACATTCATTACTGAACGTAAATATGTGTGACGTAACGTCTTCACGGTCTTATACCGGCTCGAGCTGTCAAAGCTACAAAAGAAGGGAAAGCCGGGTGTAGACAGCATTGTAAAACTAATGAAATACGAATCGTAAAACTGGCACAAGGACTAGATTTTTTTTAACGAAAAACAAACACTATGAGAACCTATTTTGTCCCGGGATCTCAAACATGTTAAATTTAAAAAAAATCAAAATGGCAAAGGTCACAAAAAATCCTTCGGTGAAACATAATCTCATATTCACGTCAGAACATAAAAAGTCGTAGATTTTTTTAATTAAGAAAATTCGTTATAAAATTAATTAACTCATTACTGAGAGGTGGGGACTCCAATTTTTCTCTCTAAGTAATGAGGATGGGGAATGAAAAATCCTCAATTTTTGAATAAAATTATTTACTTTGTTAAAAATATTTGTCTAGAATCCTAAAAATAAAGTTTCTGTTTCCGTTAAAAGCTCTAAAATCTGGGTTTAAGTTCGCTTTTAAGGAGCTAAGAATTTTTCGATTATAATGAATTTTAGGAATTTTAAAAGGAAAAAGATTCCGGAGATGAAATTGAGGTTTACAGCCGGTAAGCTTGGAGTGCTGAGCGATGTCGGTGGGTTGGGCAACGTTCGATTTGCTTCCGACATTCCTTAGCTCAAAAATTCTGATTAAAGATACTAGTTTTTTTTAGCCACCTTTCCTTCTTTCTTGTAGTGCTCCTTTACCGCATTTTTTTTCCAATTTCATTATGCAACTAAATTGGATATCTGATTAAAAAATACAAAACAATGTTGCGTAAATTGGTCGATGGTCTATTATAAAGGAGGCATTTCTCGAAGAAAAAAGTTTATTTTTGTTTCTTTTCGTTTTAAAATTGCTAAAAAATCGAAAGTGTTCCTATTGTTATACAACGATGAGGACGAAATAATGTCCTTATCGTGGGAAACCTTATGGATGATGATAACGATGTGAAATGTTTAAAAAGGCTTCAGATTTCGAGAAAAAACTGATGCCATAAAAAGCGCTATCAATCAAACTTGGTTCAATGCACTTGTCGCCATATAGCGGCCCTCAAGGGTCACGTCAAGTCAACTCAAGGAAAAGGACATTTCCTGTCACAACGGTAAAGGTAAGTCACTTTTCCAGACTCCACAGAAGGCGACGGATTACCGACACCGGTTCTCCGTTTTTTTGCTTTTTTTTTTCTACGCGCGAGCGATAACTGTCCGCGACCACTATTCCGTTTGATTGGCAATATGGCGAAAGTAAGAATGGGCAGTCTTGGTTTTAATTTCCAAAATCATTTTTTGGAGGTTTTTGTTCTGAAAAGCAAACGTTGTGTGGGGTATTCCATTTTAGGTTACGATCCAATTCTTCCTTCTTTTTGTCACAAAAAAAAAGGAAAGAAAACTCGCGTGCCATTATCGCCTGTTTTTTATGTCTTCATGTCGTGACTTTACGCTATATCTAACAACCTTTTTTTTTTAATTTTAAGAGAAACTTAATTATATGTATTTTTCTGAACGGCGAAGGCTTACTGAGCCTTTGAAATTGTTTTTGATGATTTGAGCCAATTTTGATTAAAACGAAAATCATCCATGAGAGTTTTCGGTGGATAGTAAATCTTTTACCTCCTTTCAACACTTTCGTAAGGTTTTCAAATTATAGTTGATGAAAGAGATAATTTATAAAATTGATAAAGGAGTTTTTGGTAACAACCTCAAGGTATCCAGAATACGATATCGCCCTTAGGTAATCTTGGTTTAAGCTCGGGCTATTTTCTCTTAAGAATACCAAACTCTTGTATGCTCAAGAGGAGGTAACCAAACTAAATGTATGTCGGAAAAATCACATCTTTCCATCTCAAACAGTTGGGGTAATACGGATTTTCCCCTTTTTTGCACGTTTAAAAACTATTAAGTAATTTCTTTTTTAATGCTTGTTAGGTTTGTTATAATTCCACGCTCAGTTTAATTCTTATAGTTGACTTCACTGTGACCTTAAAGAAAAAAAAATTTTATTCGCGAAAATAGCCGGAGGGAATTATTAGGCTTCGCTTTTTGGGGCTGTGACATCATCAGCCTAAAGGGTTGACACTCCTTCCTTAACAGGTGCCTTCGGTCGCGACCTGTCCTTGAATAATTACTCACGACCCGCTACTTTATTAAAGTACGAGTCTTCTTTCCTTTTAAAAAAATGGCCTATAGACATGAAAGAGACTTCGAACTATTAGTTTAATAGTAGGGGGTCTCGTGTGAGGCATATGAAAACAATGGCCCATTGTCGCAAACTAATTTGTGTAATTTACACCATTTCATTGTACCGGCTCTTAAGCGCTACCGTTTTTGTATCATTTTAATATAAAATGCCTTTATCTTATTTTCTGTTGTGGGTGGGGCGACAATGACTAAAGGCCTTGGCATTCAAAAATTACTTTCGAATTCAATTTATTTAATATGAAGGCTTTATTTTCGAACTGGAGAGCCACCAAAAATTAAAAGACGTAGGAATTTACGTAAATGTTTATGCAGGAGTGAAAGAAAGTAAAGAGCGCTTATATTGCGATCATGAAAGTGTTCATTGCCGTCAGCCTTCTTCAACCTTTCCTACTCCTCAACGTTTCAAATTCCAGTGAAAATGTCAGATTTTTTCGAAAGTTTCTTTCCGACTATCATAGACAATGCGCATTATCAAACCATAAAACCGCAATCTTGGACCGTTTTTATAAAAAAAATTTGATTTTTGTTTCCGCCTTCATGAAAAGAAGAAAAAAGGCATCGCTAAAGTTAGGATGAAAGTAAAGCAGAACGTTCGATGTATCTTTCCGTCCGAGCGGTTTTGAAAGGTCAATGCCACTGTTTTGTAGCACGCCTCTCTGCCGTATAAAAATTTCGTCCGAAAAAAATTTTTCATCACTCGCTCACTTTCGATTAAAAGCGGACAAAAAATAAGATTATCGCGAGATAACTGTTCGTCCTCCTGTACCGTTGTCATCACACGGTGGACTGTTTTAAACTTCTAAATCTTCTTATATTGAAAACGTGACAGTGGCGAAATTAAAATTAAAGCACGACTCCATCTGATAATTTTTTTTTTTTTTTTTTCAGGTGTTGGTTTTTTATTTGGGGCTTATTTTTGGTGAACGGGATATCTGGGACGCCTCCAGGATGCCAGGAGATACAGAAACACGTTGGCTACCCATGCCGTTGTACGACGCTTCACGATGGGGAGATGTCCCTCGACTGCGACAAAGTTGTCCTCCCGGGCGACTTCCCGACTCTCCCTTTTCAAGCGGATCTTGTTTCTTTTTCTCAAAGATCTGCGGGTAATCAAGGAATTCCGACGCAGTCCTTCGTCCAAGCCGGTATGTCGAGTTCTTTCTTCTTAAGGCCTCTTCTCTCGTCTCAAAACGGTCTGCCTGTTCGGTTATAATTTTTTTTCCTTTCATGAAAATTCCCGTCCATTGTTCATTGTTTAGAGCCAATATTGGAAGGTTAAAGATAAAAGGTTAGAATACCTTGAAGGACTGCCTTTTTATCTAAAGCCCGTTTTTAGAGAGAAAAGGCATCTTGAGAACTTTATTTAGGAATATTATAATTTTATTTTATCATTTTAGGTCTTCCTCTTCGTAAGCTTGATTTTACCGACAATTCAATAAGAAGATTGCCTGAAAGGGTTTTTGCCGGCTCAAATCAACTCTTCAGGAGCTAAGACTTGGGCAAAACCTTCTGGGTGACTCCCTAAATCCCATTTTTTCATCGACAGAATTTCATGGTTTGTCGCAACTTAAAATCCTCGATTTGAAATCAAACCACATAAAAGCTTTGGAAGAAGGACTTTTAAAAGGATGCGATAATTTATTGGTAATTCCGTTCAAATGTGTGATTATTTTTTCATAAACAAAAATTTGTAGGAGTTTTGGCTCGACGGCAATAGCCTAACTGAAGTTCCATCTTTATCGCTGAATGGACCAAAAGTTCTGCGTTTATTATCTCTGAAGAATAACAGAATAAGTAATTATTTTTTATTTTTTAATTTTGTTAATTATCATCGTTATTTAGGTGCGGTCAAAGAAGGGGCATTTGTATCCCAGCAAAGACTCGAAAGACTCGATATAAGCGGTAATAGAATCACAAGCATCGAAGAAGGAGCGTTCTCCGGCCTTACGACCCTCAGACAATTAAATTTGGCCCATAATCGACTAACGAAGTTAAACAGCGATGTTTTTATTGGAGCTGAAGTGTCCAGGAGCTTGACATGTCGGAAAATTTTCTCCTTGAACTCCCAACAATCGCATTGAAACAATTCACGTCCCTTACATATTTGAATCTCTCTGCTAACTTAATTGAGGTAAATGAGCTACTATTAAAGTGGAGGTCATTTAGTTTGACCAAATTCAATACTGAGCCTCGATAGCCCCTCAATCTGTTGGCATTTTTATGTAACATCTGAGTTACAAGAGCTTTGCCAAATGTTAGAGGGTAGAGGTCAAGAAATAAGTCTTTAACTATTATTTTTTTTACAGAAATTAGACAACGCAATTTTAGCATCAGTTCCTGCATTGGAGTTATTAGATTTAAGTAGAAACAATATTGGCAATATCGCCCCTGGAACGTTCCTTGGGCTAAGGCATCTTCGGCATTTAGACTTAAGCGTGAATACTCTTAGAACAGTGGAAGATGATGCATTCGAAGGACTCAACAAACTAGAAACACTAAGTCTAAAAGACAATAATATACTTTTAGTGCCAGCAAGCGCTTTAGGAAGACTCCCAAGACTTCTAGATTAGAACTAGATTTCAATCGAGTTGCTGCATTAGGATCTGATATTTTAAGAGCTGTTGCAGATCGTGTAACATCTTTAAGTTTGGCTCGGAATGTAGTCCGCGAGCTTCCTTCTGATGCTTTTCAGGTAATCTAACGCAATAGTTGTTTTAAATAATTTTAATTTTGTATTTTTAGGACTTCAAAAAACTCAAAACGCTTGATTTAAGTGGAAATTTGCTTTTGAGTATTGAAATGAGTTCCTTTTCTGGGTTGGAAGAAACTTTGGAGACGTTAATACTTCGCAGTAACAGATTATCTTCACTTCCGAGCAAACCTCTGACTCTTCTACAACTTCAAAGTCTTGATTTATCACACAATCATATAACGGAATTGGCACGAACGTCATTTTTGATGCTTCCTTCATTGCTGAGTTTGAATTTAAGTTACAACCTTCAGCTAAGCGCAGTCCCGTCAACAATATTTCAGCCTTTGGTGCATTTAGAAGTCCTAGATTTGAGCCACACTGCTTTAAAATTGCTCAGCCCTGAATTACTTCTTAAACAACTCGCTCCGTTGGTTATCTTTAAATCATAATTTCATTCAAGAAATAACAGAATCTGCATTTCAAAATTTAAAGAATTTGACTGTCTGATTTAGCTCAAAATCAAATCACAAATATTCGGCCAGGATGTTTTTCATCTTTGATGTCGCTGAGAAGACTCGATTTAAGCGGAAACAAGCTACTTCATTTAAGGGTGAATTTTTCGTGACAAGAAGAAGCAATGGAACTCAATTAGAAGAAATCAATCTTTCTGATAATGATTTAAGTTATTTATTCCCGTCTTCATTTCGAGTCCATCCTCGTTTGCGAAAACTCACTGCTGCACGGAACCGTTTCAGCTTTTTCCCTGCAGAACTCATTGTAAGCCTAAACTTCTTAGAGAAGTCGACTTAGGCGAAAATATGCTCAAAAGCTTGGAAGAGTTTGATTTTGGACGTTTGCCACGATTGAAACTTTTAAAACTTGATAAGAACCAGTTGGAATCGATCAGCGAAACTGCCTTCCATAATTCGACACAGCTTCAAATCATCGATCTATCAGGAAACGCTTTGGAAAGACTAGGAGAAAGAACATTTCAAGGTTTAGGACGGTTGAAACTCCTCGACCTGAAAAACAACCGTCTCTCCGAATTGCCAGACTCGATATTCGAACGTTCTAGATTAAGGATGCTTGAAAATGTTGATTTATCCGGAAATCTTTTTGAGATACCACCTCTGAAGACATTGCAAAAACAATATTTCTTTTTAACTTCAGTCAATTTATCGAAAAATAAATTAAAAGAAATTCCACCTGATGATAGCATCATGGTCAACATAAAGAGACTTGATTTATCATTCAATCCGCTAACTTCGGAGTCCATCGCCAACGTTCTTGGAGAACCAAAGACTGTTCGAGAGCTAAATTTAGCTGGAACTGGAATCACTCATATAACTAGACTTGAAACACCCTTTTTACACCATTTAAATTTATCTTTCAACGAAATCTCAGATATACCCGAAAAAGTCTTCGAAAGGCCAACATTACTCGAAGTTATTGATCTATCTAACAACAAAATTGGTGACATTAGCGGTACGTTGTCTCAAGTCTGGAGCAAACTCAAAAATCTCCATACAGTCGATTTATCCTCGAATCCGATTAAGAGCATCATTCAAGGAGATTTAGATGGTTTAGAATCGTTGAGAAAATTGAATATTTCGAATTTAGAAGAATGTACAAGAATTGAAAAGGTCGCTTTTAAAAATTTAGGAAATTTGGCTGAGTTAGAAGCATATGGGTATCCTAGATTGGGATATCTGGATGTGACTGGATTACTTCATAGTTTGCCTTCTTTGGAGGTTTTGGATGTTGAAGTGAAAGATGCTTCGGTCGGAAGCGAACAGCTTTCAGCAGCTATGAATCCAAGGTTGGCCAAATTAGGAATCAGAGGAAGACGGGTCCGAAGTATTTCTTCAAGCGCACTAGCCGGATTGAAATCTCCAGAAGTAACTATTGAACTGCGAGGGACATCTTTGAACATTTTACCTCCAGCACTTCTCATACCATTACCTAGATCGTCAAAGGTCAAACTTGACGTATCGGACAGTTATTTAAGCACGTTGACCACACAATTTTTGACTGCTTTGGATGATAGAAGAGGTGATTTAACTTTAGTTGGATTAGAAAGCAACCCTATTGTCTGCGACTGTAACGCCAGAGCACTCAGGAGGTCCGGATTAGGCAGCAAAATTGTCTGTTCATCACCTCCTCATTTAGAAAATAAACTTCTTGTTGAAATAGCAGACGATGAATTAACCTGCGACCCATACCGACCAACAACTAGCACTACTGAACCAACAACATTCAGAACTAGCAGAATTACTATGAGAACAACAGAACCTGATATTATTTGGTCAGTCGCACCGACGACAACGACACATCGAATGCCGATGAAGCCAATGTTAGGAGCGACAACTATCAACAACGACGATACATTAATAATAAGCATTGTTGGCGGCGTAGTTGCATTTATTGCAGTATTAATTATAATAATATGTATAGTCAGAGTGCGCTGGACTGATAATCAGTATCCTAATCCCATGGGTCCCGTTCCTCCGATGTTACCTCATTGCAACAATCCAGCCTGTCCTTGCCCTAAACTTCCTCCCATGCTTCCAATCAACACACCATACGGTCCAACTTACGCGACACTCCCATCAAAACGGCATGCACCAAATTCGATTTCGCCGCCACTTCGTGCCTCCTATTCAACCCTCGGTCGTGCACATTATCCGCCCAATCAACCTTTTTACATCGCTTATCAACCCGACGAAAAAGACAATCCTAGATAAATTTTTCCAAGAAAAATGTAAATAGTAATGTAAATATAATTTTTTTAAGTCACTCATTTGTACAATAGTTTTGTAAAAAGTACAAAATATCTAAATACTCAATATGCTCAAAGTGTTCTTCTTGTGGTCAACATTTTTATTTTATGTTTTCGATAAAAAGAACACAAATATCAATCTTTAATGTAAATAGGCCATTATTATGATTATCAGCTTTTTTAATTATTGCCAAAAGTGCATATAATGAAATTATAAATTATTAGATTGTGCACAAATTTTGAACTTAACAAAATATGCTAAGAATTTTAATTTTAAGTTATGTATTTATAAATATGAATGGACTGTATAGTTTTTTGTTACAAAATATTTTGTTTGTGATAATAAAAAGGATAACTATTAAGCCTTGATCTTACCCCCTTACGAATGGGAAATATGCAAAGTACTCCCAGTTTATACAGGGGCTTTATTACCAAAAGGTGAATGACAATACCAGAGACAACTTTGAGCGACTTCTTAAGAAATGTGCTGAAAATTTACGAACCAACGAATGACATGAACCAAATGTCCATTCCCCTACAAGCGGGCGGTTCATAAAGATTGATAACATAGCAAAAAGCATAGCTTCTTTAGGAAGAATGGAAAATATTCAAAGTATTCTCGGTTTATACAGGAAAGCGATCACGATTAAATTTAATTGAAAGACTTCTGTCTCTGATAAGAACTTCTATAATTACATACTGAAAAAACCTAGTCATAAATTGAAACTCAGCATTTCATATTATGAGAATAACACGATAATCTTATTGCTACTTCTCAGAGGAGATAAACTTTAGGCTTCCAAGCTAATATTTTTTCCCCTTATGGGGCCGTGCCGTGGCACTGAATTCACGGTTTCAAGGATATCTCGAGAAATAATTAACCGATTTTCATAAGATTTTTACCAAAAGAAACAGCATTAAATTCCCTCCAGGATGAACTAAAAATATCGTAAAAACAGGATTATTTTGGTGTTAAAAATATTAATCGAAAAAAAAAATTAAAAATTTTGTTCATTTTTTAAAAATTTTTTTAATTCATCTTCTTAAGAATAAATTAAAAGTAATACGTACAAAATTTGAAGCAAATCGGTCCACGGGTTTTTGAGATATCCTTGAAACGAGAAATACGAAAAACGGATGAAATGAATATGGCGGTAAAAAACGAGCCAATCAGAACGGGCCTCGTAGTTCTAAGAAACTCCGCCAACTCGGAGTGAACGGTCTGTAACTTTGGTTTTTCAAGAACCCTCATCAAAGCCTTTGCGCATGCGCAATGTTTAAAACCCATTGTTTATTGTTTACACCTAACCTTTCGAAAGTAGCCAACGTTTGTGTATGAAATTGTTTATCTGTGAAAGTGGTGAAATATCGATAAATATGGCTAAAAATGACAAGAAATATTACCCGTCCAGAGCTAAGAAGCGTAGATTTCACGGAAACCGTCACTGTAAAAAGGTAAGTTGGATTTTATTCTTCCGAAAAGTCATGAGGGCTTTTTTTTTCTTGTTTATTTTTAGTTTTTCTTTTCTCACTCTCTTTAAATTGTTCCAGATTGCGCCCAACTCTTCTTCCCTTGCTTCTACCCATTCAGAAAGTTCTCCTCCACCTTCATCCCCCATCACTGTTCCGCCGACAGGTCCTTTAGCCCCGAATTTTTCTTCTCCACCTCCTTTAGCCCCGAGTCTTTCTTCGCCACCTCCTTTAATTACCTCTCCTGCTATTCCCTCTACCTCTTCTTTGCAGTTGACGGGGAGAAGAATATTTAATGTGCCGTCCTTATTTGATCAAATTCAAAATGCCAGCTCTCACCCTGGACCTTTCGACTGTAATTGGTCACATATGTCTTTCACGAAAGAATTCAAAAACGGGTTAATATCTACTTATTATTTTAAGTGCCAGTTATGTGACCATGAAGTGAGAATATTTTCCGACCTGCCCGATAAATTAATGGATATAAATACTTGCGCTGTGTCTGGTGCCCTATCAATTGGGATCGGACACAGCCAAGCGCATGAACTTCTATCATTCATGGACATCCCGTTTTTATCTCCAGGAAAATTTCGAGATATCGAGTCGAAGGTACCTAATTAATAATAAATTTGAATTTTTTCAAAACGACGCTCCGAAGTGACAAAAAGTAAGAAACGCTCGAAATCAAAACCTGATCATGACTATGGCCCGAATGCGACGTACCCCGATAAAAGCGAGGAAGACCTTGAAAAGTACTTCTGTAATTTGGAATGCCTATTATACTTATTTTATTTTAGTCGAAAGAAGTTCATATTGAACGAGTTGAATAAGGGAAATCTCGAAGAAATAGAAAGAGCTACAAGGGAACAGTCTTCAAGTGGATTGTGGTTTTCAGAGAGACGAAAAGGCTGACAGCATCAAATTTTGGAACGATTTGTAAAAGAAAACCATACACAAGCTGTCAGAAATTGGTATGTAGCATTATCTTTAAACAACCCAAAAGTAATGCCAACTTTCGCACCAACAGGTGAAGACTTTGCTGTATGGTCCACCTGTCCATACGAAAGCAGTTTCCTGGGGAAAATTTTGCGAAGGAAAAGCAATTACCCTATTGGAGCAGATAGTAAATGAACAATGTTTACCTATTGCCTAATTTATTAGGTTTACACCTGATTCAAATAGGTCTAATACTGTTATTTTTAGGAAAACGTGTCAGTTCAGAAATGTGGACTTATAATAGACCAAGAGCGACCTTATTTAGGTGCATCTCCAGATGGCCTCATCCTAAAGGACGGTACAGTGGAGGTAAACCGTTTCTTCATTATTTTATATTATAATTATTTTATTTTAATACGTATGTAGGTGAAATGTCCATATGCCACAAGAACATTAGATCCGGAAGAGGTGATTCGAAATAAGACATTTCCTTTTCTTTCTTTTAATGAAGATAATGTGATTAATATTAATAAAAATCATAATTATTTTTACCAGGTACCTACTCCTACACTGCACTTTTCATTCTGATGATCAAGGATTCTTTAAAATTTGTAATTCTTTCAGATACAAGGACAAATGCACATCACTAGAAGAAACTTCTGCATTTTCGTTTTATTTTCAAATAATAAAATTTTATCAGTGAAAATTCCGGAAGAAAAGGATTTCTGGAGAGAAAAAATGTTGAACCAGCTCACTAAGTTTTACATGAACTGTGTCTTACCTGAGCTTGCCGACCCTAGATACACTAGGTTACTTGCATTCTTTAAATTCTTACGCATCTCTTTATACTTGGTTCCAGGTCAATGAGTATTAGGGATCCGGAAGACATTTTAAAAGCGCAACGAGAAAGAAATGACCAAAAACGAAATGCCGCACTGCTCCCGAGAAAGGTAAATCAGCCACTTTGTGTTTTTATCATGTTGCTACAACGATAAATGATAATAATATTGTTAGGTACTTTTTTTAGGATAGTAATGCCAGAAAAAAATTAAATTACTGATTTAATTATATGATTTAATTTACTGAACTTTGGATTTTTGTTGTATAAAAATAAATTTTTTTTTTTTTCTTGTGTGTTCGTTGTTTGAATACAATTTTTTTTAACAGTTACCTTACTTACTATTCCACCTCAATCCTAACCTGTCTGCCCTAGCCTGACGGGGTTCCCGACTTCAACGCCTTTTATCTCCCACAGTTTTTGAGGTATTGCCTGGCGCCCTGGTTTTATGAAAACCTTGGACTCTGACCTTTCTATGTTTAAAATTTCGTGATTTTTGGAGGCCGGCTACTAATTCTAATTCGCATAAGAAGCTCCGTTTTACACTATCGAGCCGGCTAAAATGTTTTTCGTACATTCGATATCCCCGGGTTAGAGCTTTGTTAATAATTATTAGTTATTACTTACAATAAATAAATAATAATTAAAATTATTTTAATTAAATAGATAGAGATAAAAATCGGAGATGAGAAGAAGAAAAAAAAAGGAGATCATGGTTTAAAAAAAAAGGCAGGGAACCCTCTTGAACTTCGTGGGGACAATAGAAATAAAAAAAGTAAAAAAGATTAAAATATCGGGTTTGTTTACATGCATTCAGTCGAGAGAGAAATAGAAGGGTGTGAGTGAGAGAGAGTTGCGGGAGGGAAGGGAAGGGGGGTGGGCGAACTAAAATTTCAAATCTATAGGGGGACCTCGAGAAAAGACGGTTTGTGGTGGGGAGAAAAATACGTGTGCTATGCGGGTCCCAATTTTTTTTTCTGCCAGGCGCAGCACGGCCCCTTATTCATCATTACTCTATCTCAAAGAAATAACTCGGAGGGGTTTGCTAGGCTTGAGTACCTATCTAACATTCTTCCAGTACAGATCGAAAAAGAAAAAAAATGTTCGTGTGTGAAGTTTGAGAAAAAAATAGCGTCTTTCTCAAGAGACTATTAATATATAGATACTATTAATCAAGTATCTAGCTATGAATGCAAAAACCGCCAATGGAAAGACTTTCGGAAAAAAGCTTTGCCTTTCTTTGAGCTGAGGTAACTTTTCCTGCTTTTACTACATTATGGGGAAAAAAATAATTAAAGGTTTCGTCGGGTTGCGTCAAAAAATGTATGCTTTGCAATTGCATAATAGACCCAACGAAATCAAAAGGAGTCAAACGAAACATAGTGCAGAAATTAACTTCAATGATTATTATAAGAGCCCGACGAAAACACGGTTTATCGGCACAAGATGAACATGTTTAAGTCATAAAAAAATCAGCTCTACAGCATAGAAGTTGAGAAAACGTCCCCGATGATTTTAAGGAACAGCATTTCAGCCATCAGCGTCCGATGTAGAAGAGTTGCTTGATTCAATAACTAGAGACTTTATGAATTTACTTATGATAATATATTATCTATACTTATATATACTTATGATATTATAGGTAACTTTATGAATTTAATTATTTATTTTTCTTGTAAATAAAAGGGAAAATGTAAGAGAAACTTATTAAATTGTTCACGAAGTTTTTTTTTCTTTCTTTCTTTTCCCAATGTGAATTCTATTTTTTATTTCAGATTCGTAACCTACACAAAATTTCAAGTTGATTTGACTATTCATATCTTTGGACATCGTCAAAAAATGCAAAATTTAGGGTTTATTTATTTTTTTTAAGAAGTAGATATAACCAATGAGCAAGAGGCTTACTCTTCCTATTGGTTAATCTACTCTTTTTTTGATACTTGTTTAGCCACAGGCCTTTACAAGGGGGAGGGGGGTTGGACCCAGGCGGGGGCTTTCGCCATAATGCCGTGGCGCCCTTTTTTCGGGACCAACTACCAGAGGAGTGGCCTAACTAAATTATCCACAGATTTTGTAGAAGGATATTTAATTGGAATTTAACTTCCAACCAAAAATCTTAGGGTTTATTTTTTGGTCTAAAATCTGCTAAGCATCGCACAATTTGCCTTAAAGTCGCTGGTCCACTCTAGTTGGAGCGCCCTGTATAGTTCTCTTGAAAATTCCAAGATTTATGAAAATGGTGGAGACCTGTTGGTCCAAAGTTGACATTTTGGTAGCTGCAGAGGCCTGCACAAGGGTATTGCAAGATAGAAGGTAGGGATGCTTAGAAGGAAAACAGTTAAGAATGTTAAGAAAAAGTTTAATTAAAAATACAAATTATTTACATTTACAATAAAAAAGATTAGCAGACCAATCGGTATGAAATGTATCTTCCAGCGGTTTCAGAAGATCGGATGATTTTGACGGCTTGACCTCTTTTGAGGCCGAAATATCGGGCGACAGGATCTCCAGCTTGAATTCTCATCAGTTGGTTTTCCTTTAGTTTGTACCTCTGGAGCAGTTCTTGTTTTTCTTCAGGCGTGAGGACGACATGTTCGGGTACAAGTTCGTGCTCGGTTATGTTGATGAGTAACTCAGATTCGAGGAACTGCTCGAGGATATATTTGGGTGCCATGTCGACCAAGGACTGCTTGGCGGAAGGGGTCATCCCTTGCTGAACGACGATGATCGCCCTGTGGATATTCTCCTCCTGCATACGCTGACAGTAAGTTTTGATCGTTTTAATACCGATTTTTGGCTCGTCTGGAAAAAAGACGAACATCTGATCGGTCGGATCGTCATTATGGGCGACGAGGACGATCAGATCGCTACGGGCAGGACGCTTTTCACTAGGCTTGTTCCCGAACTGCTCTTTAAACTGATCCAGTGTCTGGTCCAATTCATCCTGCGTCACCAAATAACCACGGTCGTGGCAAAGCTGCATCACAGTTTTACGAATCCTCCACAATTTATACGTTTCTTGTTCGTCATCCATTCTCGAGAACTTACAATCACACTTACAATTTACGAATAACCTCTTCGTAACAACTACCTCCTACAGGGTTACATGGACGCACAGTGTTGCACAATTTATCTTCTTCTTTTTTAATTCGATCAATAATTTATCACATGGAAGTTTAAGAATCAAGCTTTTCCTAGCTTAAAGTGATCTTTTCCATAAAATTATTAGTTAAGAAGCAGGTAGTAGTTAAGGAGCGATAAAACTGAACAAATTTACAACAAAAAAT
Organism: Orius insidiosus; assembly: GCA_014119065.1. NCBI lineage: Eukaryota > Metazoa > Arthropoda > Insecta > Hemiptera > Anthocoridae > Orius > Orius insidiosus. The sequence continues at coordinate 36,824 of JACGAQ010001626.1, forward strand.
TATGTTACAACACTGATTACACATCGAATCGTCTGATTTCGTGTGCGCCGTGCGGTGTGTGGACTTCAGATTAGTATTTTCACGTTTTATATTTTATTGATTTGTCTCAGAATACTATTTTAAAAACGACTGAAAGGACTTTTCGGGTAAGTATATTTTTTTAAAGAAGTTGTTTGAATGTTAATTTTGGTTTAAAAAAGACATTTTTATTTGCCTCCTTTGGAAGGCGTCAACTCTTATCCGGCATTAAACAAAACCCGATATCTCTGTATTTGATTACTTTTTTGTTTTAAATTAAGTAAAAGTTAAAGAAAAACTTACATTTTGAGGGTTCTCACAACTTTGATCGGTTCTGGCTTTTAACTTGAGTTTGTAGTTGGGTGGATAAACTCAAGGCTACCGTCCAGGGTAGGTAACATCTGAAATTCCATGTTACAGAAATGAAGAAAGTTCGTCCGAGGGTCTTCTTCGACATCGAAGTCGGCGGAGTGAATTTAGGCCGAGTCGTCTTTCAGCTTTTCACCGACAAATGTCCGAAAACGTGCGAGAACTTCCGCTCGCTCTGCACAGGCGAGAAAGGGATCGGAAAAACTTCCGGGAAGCCACTTCATTACAAAGGAATCATTTTTCATCGTGTCGTCAAAGACTTTATGATCCAAGGAGGTGATTTCACCGTCGGAAATGGAACTGGAGGAGAATCAATCTACGGCGGTACATTCGATGGTAATATACTAATTTTATTTTTTAGTGGGTGCTCTACCTACTTATCTACTCAAGTCTTAATTGATAGAACTTTCCTGGACTGAAAGAAATGCTTGTGAGTGAAGAAGTCTCTTCAATCTATAGGCTTTACTAGCTCAGTTGGTAGAGCGTTCCCCCTGAAAGGCAGAGGACGTTGGTTCCAACACCATGGCAATATGGCGAGTACCTCCGCCTGGGCCCAACCCCCTCCTCCCCATTGCGACAGCCAACACAGGCTAATACAAGGAAAGAAAAATAGTAGCTTAACCAATAGGAAAAAAGCCTCTTCCTCATTGGTTAAGTCTATTGTTAAAAATAAAAAGAAGCGTATTTATATTTGTGTATAAAGAATTATAATGTATGAATAAATTCTCTTATTTACGAATACATACTGTTTACGTGGTTTCTTGCAATATATTTATTTAAACAAATTTTTATTGTTTATTAGCCAAAATTATTAATTAAATATTGTTTTTAAGATGAAAACTTGGAGATGAAACATGAGAAGCCCTTTCTTCTCTCGATGGCGAATCGTGGGAAAAACACCAACGGATCTCAATTTTTCATGTAAGCTTTCGTTTACGCACTCAGGTGATACCCTTTCTTTTACTGTAGAGTAAGTTTCAGTTTTATTATGTTTTAATCCAGTGTAAGTCGGTTATAAAATAAAAGCGTCCCTTAGTCAAGGCACTGAAATGTTTTGGTTTGTTGTTAGAGAGCGTTTTGGTGACGAAGTGCCTTCTCTCTTAAACCGTAATCATGTTTTGTTGTAGAACAACGCAGCCTGCCCCACACCTCGACGGGTAAGACATTTCCTCTAATCATTAAACATGATTTTATATATTTTATTTTTAGTGTGCACGTAGTCTTTGGTGAAGTAGTGTCTGGTCAGAATGTGGTGAAGCATATCGAATCACAGCCAGTGGATAGAAATAGCCGCCCTCTACAAGACGCCAAGGTCATCAACTGCGGAGAACTTATGCTTAAAACTAAATCTAAAAGTACTCAATTAATCAAGTGTTTCTTTATATTTACCTAATAATTTTCAGCTAAGAAAAAAGAGTCATCATCTGAAGAAAGTGAAGAGGACTCGGACTCTTCTTCAGAAGCTGAAGAAGGGGAAGAAAAATCGAAAAAGAAGAAGAAGAAAAAGAAAAAGAAGAAAAATAAAGAAAAGTAGGTTTTAACATTTTTAATTTTTTGTCAATTGTTTGTTAGAAGGAAAGAAAAATCTGAAGGTGAAGATAGCTCAGATGGTGAAATCGAGTCCGCTCATCCTCTTGTTACCGTGACAAAAATAGATCCTGATGAAATCCCTGAAGATCCTAAAAGGTATATTTATTTAATTTTATATCATAATTTTTCTTTCCTTTTAGTTATTTGTTCAGAGAGGACAAAAAGGATAAATCTGGGAGAAGAGAAAGATCGAGAGAAAGCAGGCGAGACAAACAAGGAATGAAATGGCACCCATTTAGAGGTTATACGAGGAGTGGTAAAAAAATTAAAGGTCGAGGAATTTTAGTAAGTTATTTTATTAAATTAGTTCAAATTAAATGATCAAATTTTAGCGCTATAGAACACCTTCTAGAAGTCGCTCACGTAGCGTTACACCTCCTCATTGGAAACAAGAACTAAAACGGACAATATCTTTTACTGAATATCAAGTAAATCGTGTTTTTATTTTTTAGTTTTATTTTGTCGTATTTTCAGAAAAGAGAAGAAGAAAGAAAAAGGAGGGAAGAAGCAAGGAAAAAGAGGCATGAAGAAAGAGAGGAGTTGGAAGGAAAGGGAAAAGAGTAAGATTAAAATTGTGATAAATTGAGTTTAAAAATTTTTTCTTGAAGAAATGCTGAAGAAGAAGGGAAGAGAAGGGAAAGATATGGAAAAGAAAATTGGGATGAACCAAAAGGTGGTGAATTTGAAAAAGAACAAGGGAGGAAAAGAATAGATCGGAAGATCGTCATGATAGGGTTTGTTTTTGTTAATTTTAGTTATTTTTTGTTATTTTTAGTTTTTAGAGAGAACGAGGAAGAGAAAGAGGCAGAGAAGGGAATAGAAGTCGGTCGAGGCATGAGAGAAAGAGTTCCCCTCATGAGAACGGCAACGACGACCGTCACAACGAAAAAAATCCAGACAGAAGACGTGACGAAAGACACCGACGCTCCAGAGAAAGATTACGTTCCCATCATAGTAGCGACCGCAAAAAAGACCGGTCACACCGAAGAAAACATTCTCGTGACAGATCGCATGAAAAAAAGAAATCTATTACACCTGAAAAACAATCCCGAGAGGAAGAAGAAAAAGAAATCGTCATTCCTAAAGTCGTCCAATCTCGTTGGGACATGGAGAAGAAACCCGAACAAAAAGAAACTGCAGAAACAAAACGAGCTCGCAGTTCCAGTTCGTCGTCTTCCTCTCGCTCAAATTCCAGCCACGGAAAACGTCGACGAAAATGAAAACCCTTTGTTTCCTCTTTCAATCACTTAGGACTTCGTATTTTTTACTTTATAACGTGAGTTTTTTTAAATTCCCTTCATTTATTATAATCATTACAATACCTCAATCAAGGTATTAAACTCAAATTATGCTTTGAATTGTTAATAAAATATTACACTTCTTCTTATATCTTTACCTTATTCTTCATTGGTGATAAAAAATCCCAATTCGCATTTAAAAAGGTAGGTGCTTTTATATTTTATTTGTCAATCAGAAATTATTACATTACCATTGTATGACATAATATTGACTATCAATAAATATTCAATTACTTTTCTTACCAAGTCTTTTGTTAAGGTAGGTATTAATGGCTCATGTTGTCGGTAAGGTTTTGAAGTTCTTCTGGTGCTTTCAAAAGTTATCAGTTTGGAAATTGATTTCATTTTTTGGGAGGAAAATTGTAAAAATTCACAAGATAATTGATTTTTAAAACTGTTAATTCTCGAAGGATGATGTCCAAACTTCACTTTACTTTGAGAAGAATTATAATATCAAAATTAAAAGTTTAAAAATCAATGAGTTGTCATTTTGATTGGCTCTATCTTTGAGGTTACAAGCTACCTATAGGTTAACTTGCATACTCAAATGCTCTATCAAATATGGGCGGAACTAAAGTATCCACTGAATCATCTATTCCTCAATTTTATACATTATAATAGATACATTAGGGCCCTATTGAACTCGGGGCGTCTTAGATTTGGTGCTCAAATGATCGCGTTTTCAAGTGAAGTTGTAATTGACCCACCAGTTCCTGTAAAACCCATTTTTTAAAAACCCCGAAAGAGCAGAAGAAGAATTCTTTAACTTCCTTCTGAGGAAGCCTAAAATATCAATTTAAATGTGTGCGATCTATTGTAATGTGAAAAATTTCGAACAAGAATTTTAAATACTGCATTTCTTTTTAAAATAATTGCCCTATTTAATAATTATGAATCGACCCTTTCCTGTCGCAAAAATTCCTTTCTTTTTTCTAATCATTTCTATCCGGCCAGAATTAACTAGAATTAATTTGCATACAGGGACCGTTCTCCCTCATAAAAGAATGTTGGATTCTACGAAAGCCTTTGAAAAAATAAATTATAAACTCTTTTTCCTTTGGTTTTTAGCATTTTGAAAAGGAAAAAATTATCTCATATCACATTTAGGTAATCGGTAATATCTCAAGAGCTACAACCTCAATTTTATATTTATTTGACAATGCTTTTTGGGTTAAGAAAGGTAATGAAAATAAATTTTTTTCCCGTAGCTTTAAAATTTTAAACATCAATTTTTACGTTTTCTATGCTATTATATGGTTGATTTATTGGAAATTAAAATGACAAGATAAAAACACGCCAGATTCAATCGATTGGGCACCCTTAATTTACATCACTAGCGTCTTGTTTTCGTCAGAAATATAAATTATATCTCTGGAAGAAAAGCTTAAAAACAGTGTGGGGAGAGGTACAAAACATTTCATAAAAGAAAATTTTATCCAGTGATGAATTAAGAAACAACCGTTATATCGATTCATCAAAAAAGTGGTTTCTCTAAATTTTTGAAGAGGAAAAACCGAGCCCTTAATCTTTTCGAGTGCTTTTAACCACCAGAAAGCTTCATAAATCTCATGAATGAATAGTTTCTTTGTACCTCAATCCTTCAGCTCAGTTATTATCTCATGAGGGTTTCCTCTTTAAATCTTCACGAACTCCTGTCCATCTTAATAGTAAAATACTACCGGAGAACAAAATAAACAAACGACTTTTTGAATATAATTTGGACAATATAGAGAGTTTCATCAGTCAATCCTCAGCATAATTCAATAAAAAACTTCCCAAAACAATGAGAGATTTAGGTACACAATTTTTTGCTTTAAAAATGTTAGTCACTCTAATTCGGATGTAAATGACATCTTTTCGCCTCAAAATATTTCTAAATTTTGTTTAACAGTGTTGCCCGAGCTAATCCTTTCAATTCTTAAATAGGATTAAAAAACACCTGTTTTTTTCTGTGTAAACTGGAAAATTCTGGCAAAAAAATTTTTTTTTAAATCTTCAGTAAGTAATCTGAGGTTTTAGTTTATGTTTAGGAGAAAGGTGAAAATTTCAATTTATTTTTCCATTAAAAACTAAGAACGTCAGTCCAATAACTTTTTAGTTTTTAGGCAAGGCAATTCCCTGTAAATCATTTGTCTGTTTCCCGTAGGCAACCTGTTTCGGCAGGTTCAGGTGAAACAATGAAATAGCAAGAATAATGCGAAAATTGAACAAATGGTTGGAGATCGCCCGACGCGGGAATAGAACGAGAGGAGTCGGAACTTGTGAAGGCGATGAGGCGTCGTTCGTGCTTTTCGGGCCTACTCGAGTTCTTTCCCTCTCGGGGTTGTCAAAAAATGGCGTCTCGACCGCGTAGCGCGCCACCGTCGATCGAGTCGACTCCGAGTCAAAGAAAACGCCAGTTGTGACGCCAGTCAAAAGATAGAACGTGCTCGGAGACGAGCTTACTCAGTGTTCCCCTCCCCTCAGCTCCCCCCTTATCGAAAAAGAGAAACACGGCCCCTCTTCTCGCTCTCAGTCGTTTCGACTTTTCAACGACGAATCCATGGCGTTTTCCGACCGTGATTCCGTGTAAAAATCGTTCCAAATGTGTGTGAATTTATGGCGGCGCGAGTGCTTTTCATCGGCATTGCGTGTACAGTCGGATTAATAACTGGCAAAACAATCGGTGAGTCCTTGTTTACGTTATGATTTTACGGCTTTTAGATTATTTTCAATCAACTATTAACCACTTTAATGCTTCATACATTTGATTTATGTATCAATTCTCATTTCTAAAGGGTTGTCACTTCGATGAAACTAATCGCTCCCCAGTTTTTTATTGTTTGTTTTGATTCGGGCGGCCGGTCTGCGCTCCATCACGTGCTTCCTCTTTGGACTTATCGATTTACGCAGTTTCTTAATAAACATCCTACTCTCTTCTAAATAAAATTTCCATCAAAATTAGTCTGTTGATTTTCTACAAATTGATTTTGGCTTGTTAAGTCAATTTCATCACTTGCACCTTTAGTTAACCATTATCACCTCACCAGCTTAATTATTATCTCTTAATTATTGACTCATGAAACAATGCCATGTATTAATTAGCAACCATCCTTCCTCAAGACAACTATCATAATTTTATGTACATTTTTAAGTAGAATCTGATCATTCTTAAAACATCCTTTTGCCATCTAGATTCTTTTGCTTTCCATTTAAAATAATCCATTAAAAATTTTTAAGTTCAAAACTGAAGATAGCGGAAGCTATCTGACTTCCTACGATGGACTCCATGTAGAAACTTGCCAAGTTTTCTGTAGTGCAAACAATAAGTTATAAAAATATTACTTATGCATGATTATCCCACCTTTTATTTTTTATGGATATTATTAGAAAATAGAGAAAGTTAATTACGGAGAGTTGAAGATTCATCGTAAAAGGGATAGTTGATAAATTTATCATGAAAGCTGATTAAAATACGTCGTCTAATCAATTTTATGTCTTTCATAGCTTTTGTGATTCTTCTTTGTTCTTTTTGTCTTCCTTGTTCAAGAGAGGTCCAACAGGTCAGAATTCGCCCTCCCTACTGTAATTTGGTACTCAAATAGACCTGCTTCCTCCTGTCTATGAAATATACGATAAAGCTTCTCTATTATCATTTCAACTACTAGGTGTGAAGTTAACAATAATGTTAAATTTCCGCTTTAAGCAGCAAAAGTGCAAACTTTTCCATGACTTTCTGAGGGCAAACTCGACTGGTGTGAATTGAAAAAACTTTCCGTTGAGCTTCTGTAAATCGTATGAATCTTTTTATTGTGGATAATAAATGCGCATTTGAATGGTGGGAAACCGAAGATTTAGTGTGAAAATCGATTTTGGCCCAAAAACAAAATTGCTCATGTTTCTAGTCGTGCGAAACTTCTGTGGAGGAGAATTCTCCTCATTTTTTTTCTCCATGTATTAGCCAATATCCTTGTTCGGTCCAATTGACCAGATTAACCGTTTTCATGTATGGTGTTTTATCACTTATGAAACTTACCGGTTTTCCCACCTGAAGCAATTAGTTTAAGCATAATAAATCATTATTTAACGTTTTAAGTATTTTTTTAAAACGCCTCTGGAGGAACCTGGGACTATCAAGAAATGGCTGGAAGAAATGGTTGTGTTAAAAAAATGTGAAATACAATATACAATTTACTTTTGCATAAAATACAAAACTTTTGAGGAAGAGAGATACAATTAACAACATTGTATCACTTTTCCTCAAAAGTATATTTTATACAAATAATTAGTACAAGTGCTGTAACCCAGCAATAACTGAACTATAAATGTGAAAAATTATTTTTTCTAATTTTCTAAAATAATAAACGGTTATTTTTCTTACTAAATTTGGTTAAAAATGTTGGTTTTATGAAATATTTTTGTTGAATTTATGAAGTGGTTTTGGGAGTTGGTAGGTGAATTGTTTACAAGTTGTGGGTTTAATGTATCCGAGGGGTGAGGACCCACCCTCTACCTGCTTTCTTCAACCCCCAAGAGATTTCCTCTCTTTTCGCCTTCGAAACATGGTTTCTCCTCCGGTGTTTTTGGCAAGTTGCGAGAGCCGGCAACGTCCTATTCGGACCCAGTTACGAAATTGTGAATTGAAAACGTGGAGGGCCCCCTCTCTTTTGTCCTACCTTGTCCTCCCGCTCCCTCTCTCTATTTTCGCCTTCGCATTCTTCTTCTTTTAATCGCTTTCCGGTACTTCTCCTCTCTCTTCGGGGCTGTTTTTTCTTTCTCTACCCCTCCCGACCTTCCTCGCGCTCTTCGGTTCTTGTGTTCTCGAGGAGAATTCCGCGCTATATCGGCCTCTTATTCATCTCTTCAGTTCCCGGCCGTGGTTGATATCGTGACCACCCGCGTCTCCCAAGTGGAAGGATCATTTTGCGACCGGTCGACACATCATACGTTTTCTTTTTTACCTTTTTGCCCCTCCGGAATCTTTCCTTCTCCCTTTTTTTAGAAGGCTTCTCTTCACCAATTTCAAGGATCTTTTCCTTATAAATTATTCCATTATTTTTAAAACCTAAATTTTAACCTCTTTTTCCCCACTGAAACGCTTTAATCATCTGTTAAATAACTTCAAAATAATCTTCTGTTAAAAAAAAAATTAAATCCGATGCTTAAATTCTTTCTATTAAAATCCCTTATTAAAATACCTACTCTGGTAAAACAAAGGGAACGTTGAAAGAAATAGATTGTAAACGGTATTTTTATATATAGAATGAAGGTTTAATGCCGTATAAAAACCATTGGAAAGGGATAAAAGGATTCGGGAAAAGCAAGAATTTTAATCTTCCAAGAATTCTCATAGGATTTCCTTCGATTTCCCCTTCTTGAAAGTCCGCCTTTTTCCGTCCCACAATCGTCACATCGTGGTTTTTTTCTTATATTGGTACATCCGCCTACTTTTCCCCCTTCTTTAAAAAAGGGAAAAAATAGAGGAGTCGAAATTTCTCGAGGAAAAACACGCGTTTCGTATTCAAATGAATACGTCCTAAGCGAGGACGAGTGGATATGATAACAAGTGATTCATTGTATAATCTTTTCGATCGACTTTATAACGTTTACAATACTCACGAAAGACAAAATTCATTTTCGGCTATGATTTAAAACGAGGGTTTTGGCGAGGAAAAAGATTTTTTTCTTTGAAAGATTGCGAAAAAACGTTAATGCTTATTTATGCTAATTTTTACATTCTTAATCGATCCCACAAATCCACTGACCTTTCTACAACCTTCTCGGATACATCTTAGAATCTGGACGCTCGTTTCTTTTTCTCTTATCTATGCATATCTCGCAGAAAAATGACATTTGAGGGAAACATTTTTTTAAAAACATTCTTGAAGAATATTTTTTTAAATTCCATTCCAGGTTCGATTTCAATGAATAAAATTTTACTTTGGTTTTTCCACATTTTCGTTTATCATATACAACTGGGCTCCTTTACAAATTCGATCTTGACTTGTCAAGGAAGGCGAAAAAGGTCGTAATACAACGTGAAACAAGTAGTCCCCGTAGAAAATTGAGTTTTTTTGCCCACCCCTTTTCGTCTTGTGAAAATTTCTTTATTGTATTTTTTTTAATAAAACACAATCTTTCTACCTTCCATATTTTGCGCATCTCCTGTGGTTTTCGCCCTGGGTAATCTCCCGGTTTTCATCTCGTTTAAACTTTTTCTACTTAAAATAAAATGAATTACTGAAGAAATAAAAAAATTTAATCCCAAAAAATTTTTAAATTATAGCGTAGAAATTGATTGAAAAAAATTGAGTCATTTCATTTTTGGTTTTATGCTGCGACACTGAATTTTGAAGTTTCTTTTTTCTGCAGTGAAGTTGACAATGCAGAAAATAACAATGGTTGGACTGGTCAATAAATCTCGTTATTTAGTTCGTTAGTGTTTGCTGGACACACCTGGTCCCTTTCTGGTTATCGCATCCCCCAGTGCGAATCCCTTACTACCTACTATACAAGAGAACCCTGAAAAGAGGGTGCAAAAGGAAGAAAAAAAAATTGCAAGCCTAACACCTGAAACTACGTCTTAGGAACATCAGTTCTATTTTGTCCCTTCTAAAAAAAAGTTCCCCAATGGTCATATTTTCGATGTTTATTTAAAATCTCTTCTCTTTTTTACATTTTTGTTTATTTACAGTTAAAATATCGAGTCATTAGACTGATTTTATTCATATGCAAAACTTGAGTTTATTTTAGAATGGGGACAATAAACGTGCAGAATATTTTAACTGGCTACCTGATGCTGCAGATTGAATCATAAAATAAAATTGCCCGTAATTTGTTCCCGTTTTTTGTTCTATTCACGTGGATAAAAGTCTGGTTTTTATTATGAAAACAATTTGAACGTAATAAAAAGATGTATTTACACACTCAAAATCCATTTTGACTGCTTTTTGCCTATTTCTTTTTTTAATTTTCCAGCCTAATTACTGCTAGTGGCAATTCGTAAGGACTGTTTTATGCAAATAAGGGATGTAAATCATTCGGTTTGTGAAGGTGAAAGAAAACAGTAACTTAACGACGTGCGGCAAAAAGGTTCCTTTTTTTATTATGCTTGCCCTAGGCGACAACTTTTTTGCCGGTTGTCGAGTGCTCTTCGATTAGTGTTTATACACCTTCCAAGTTCCGCTGCATTTTGATCCACCTGTCCTTTCATTCATACATCAATTACTTAGTGATGACTCATCCTTCATTCATTTAAATCTGTCTGCCTCCTTTTTTTCGTTAAAAGCTTTATTTAATATAAAACTCGAATTTGAAAACTCGAGTCGAGAGGATTTACTTCCTATGAGAAGAGTAAACAATGAAACCTTAATCACCTCCCACTCTAAATCGATAAACCAGTTTCTAATTTTGATATCTCATCTTTAAATAGTATGTAGTTATCTAATTGGAATAATCTTGTCAAGAATGATGAATCATTTTTTAAAATAGACAAATTACATGCTTAACCGCGTAACCATCAACAATTCCATTTGGAAGATGAACTCATAAGACCACCTTGGAATCGCACCCTGAGGTCTGTGGCGAGAATCCAATCAAGGCCTCGAATATGCGGTGTTATAATTTCTAATCAAAGAACGGAATTACCCACGTTTCTTTAATTCTGCGAAAAGATTTTTTTTGTGCGTTTTTAAGGGCTCTGGAGAGAAGAGGAAAAAAAAAAGGTTGATTAATTATTCGCCTCTTTCGATATCCAAACACTCCATTTTTGCCAAGAGGCTCAAAACAGGATCCAAGGTGTTTCGCTGGGAGGTTCGAAGAGGGAGAGAGAATGAAAAAGAGAGGAATTCTTTTCGGAAGTCTACTCAAGGACGCTTTCAAAAATAAAATATTTTTGTTTTTCCTTAATGTTTAATTAATTTAATACCAATTTTCTTTTAATAAACGAACTAAGAATTTAACCACAATTAAATTTTTCAATTTTTTACCTTTAATATCAATGAAATGAGTTAATTCAGGCCTAATTGCAAAACTGTTTGCTTTTCTCTAGAGGCGAGTCTATTTTTAAAACGTGTTTTATTATTAATTAAGTTATTACCTTCCTTTTCGCAAATCGAAATTAATAACTTATATTGTTCCGAAATTACGTCCCTTTTGATTCGATCACGTTTGCGCTATGTGCCACATAAAGTAAATCGATAAAATGAAACATCCCTATATCATTTCATCATAAACTTTTTTTTAGTCGTCAATGACTCAAAAGTAGAGAAGGGTGAATTTTTTTTATTCCGTAATTGAAATCGGAGATACTAAGGGCGAAAGGCATAATGACCGTTTCGAATAGAAGGCTCAACCTGGTAATAATTCAAAAATGAAGGCTTATACGATCAATAATCTGATTATAGCGATTTTTGTCTGTAATCATGGCGATTATTTTTTAGGTTTTTTAATAATTGAAACGTTTTTAATCTTTATTGGGAGTGTCATGTGGAGTTAGGTATAAAATGTGTCTGAAAAGGGTTTTAAGTTTCTTGAGTCACCGTTGACATTTCGCGAAAGCTATCGACAGCCAATTTTGTTTCTTGATTAAAAATTTTCGACTATAAACTTTTTATATCTCTGAAATATGGTTCAATCGTTTTGTTCATCGGACCTATTGATCCCGAGGTACATGGTCGTGTGCTTTGACTGCGCGATTAATGTTACCCGTCTAGAATTGACAGCGATATGGAATATTTAGATGGCGTTTTCCCCTCATCCTCTGACTGTGTTGACCTCTTTCGGTAATCACCGGGTGCCTTTGTATAGCGAGGGCTATAATCTGTTTACTTAATACTTCACAATCTCCTTAACATAATATTTGTTTTATTTTGTCATCCTTGATTTCATATTTTTCCCTTCTAAGCTCTTTCCCATGAATAATGTTTATTTTAATCTTATTAACTCCAATATGATCAAGCTGTTTTTTTTAATCGTTGAGAAAATTAATTTAAAGAACTTTAACAAGAGAGAAATAATTTGCTGAGCGTCAATATTGTAATTTAACCCTCTGGGTTTTATTTGATGGAGAAGCTTGTTTTTGTCGTGTACCACATAAACTTTCAGCATGTAGAGTTAATTAAGGGGTCAAAAGGAAAAGGGGCGGAGAGTTGAAATATTTCCATTTCTAGAACTGCTAACAGTCGCTGACATGAATTTTCGATTCCCCTTCCCTTCGACGGATTTTAGGGCTTCGTTCCGCCCTTTTGTGCTCCTCAAATAATCGCCTGAAATCAGCCTTTTCAAAAGACTTATTTTGTCACTTTTTTTTGTTAAGGATTAGGATTTTCTTTAACCCTCTTTTTCTGCGTCTTGCGAAGTTTCAACGTAAATTGTTGACGAAGGAGACAAAAAGAAGGGTCGAAAAGTAAGATCGTCGACCCCTGAACTTTCTTGAAAATGAAAATTATATTAACGCTCTCTTGAGTTCAGAGGAGCTGCTTTGTTCACCCCATGGCAACCCACCTTCGGATTTTCTTTGTACGCAGCATCAAATTGGCTTTTATGTAAACATTAAAAATCTGAAAGTCTTTTGAAAAATTAAACATAGGGTGTTAACATAAAACCCCCCCTTTCAATTTGCCTTTTAAAATAATTTTTCTGAACATGCGAAAATCGATTTTCACCACAAAAATATCCTATTACTATTTCAAATGTGGTCTAATTCCTTTTTCAAACTTCAAATGTCAGAGTAATGAGCTCCGAAGAATATTTCATGTTAGTAAACTTTCCTTAAGGCTGTCACTCCGAAGGTTGATCGATAAATGGGAACATCCTTACCCTTTCAGGAAATCCTTTGGGAATTCATCAATCGGATTTAAAATGAAAGGGAAGAGAATTTCTTGTACCTGAGAGTCCTTTAATTTAATGCAATAATGTGAACTCTTCAGTTTTTTTTTGTTGTTTTTGGCGCTGACTGTCTTCATAAACTTTCTTTATTGCTGAAACTTTGAAGAGACCAGTATTGATTACGTTTTTTAAATAAGATAACTTTTTAACAATTTGCATTATAAAATTGAGGTGACTTTTTTTTATAAGTCAAGGTGCTCGATCCAGGAAGTGATCAACGAACCGTGTTATTGGAAACTGTTATAGAAAAGCCGAACCGAGAGTAACTGCTGTGGAATGCGTTTAAAGTGACATGTCTCACTCAGGGATAGATTTGATCCGAGTTAATACCTATTAGAGCTGTTGAAGGGCCCTCTAAATAGATGTTTATTGTTATAATTCATTCTAGCCATTAATTTTAATTACGCTTTCGTTAAAATATGTTAAGTCCCAAGAAGGAGTACTTTGCAAGAAAGTTAGAATAACGTGCACTTAGCTTGTGTTATAAGCGTCGTATGAAATTATTATAAATTATTTGCAACAAAAGGAAGCCTCGAAGTTTGAGAAGTTATAAAAAAAAATTTGTTGGAGTTTTTGTGTACTATAGAGCAAAAACGTCTTAACTTCCACAAGTGACTTTTCAAATGTTTTTAGTGGGAAAACTTTTGTTAAAACCAAAAACCGTTTCAAGAAATGTTTATTTTAGATGGAACATGTCTATAAATGATGGAAAAATATGAAAATAGGTTATAAAAAATTTTCCGCTTTAACGATTTACATACTTTTTTGCTCGGAGGAGTTGAGAAATTATTTTTTTTTAATTGGATACTTGTTAGGACGGCCTGCATGAGTCAGATGAGCGCGTGTTAGACCGGGTGTTAGTAAAATTCGCCGTGTTTTTGCTGGTTGAAGTATCAAGTAAGGGTTGAGCTTCATCTGTTACCATAGCGACCGGTGATGTCACACGGTCACACCCAAACCCACCACAGATCGCAGCAGGGCCACTCCGCTTCAACCCTTCCCTCCAGACCGTACCGCTTTTTCAAGCAATCTCACACACGCCGAAAAGGCACGAAAATGAAAACAATCCAACTTTATTACTCGCGGTATAAAGAAAGAAGCGGTCCTCCCTAACTGAATAAAAAAGTAGGTAAACTACAAATTGTTCCGAGATCTTGAAAATACAGTCCACCTCAAGTTTTTCATAATTAAAAAAATCCTCTTTCTGCAATCTCGGTGTTTTCATCCCACTTTTCTTTCGCTTTAGGGCATATTTCAAATTCGTATACCCGAGGATCGATAATGGGCATTGTCCCACAAGGGTTGGGCGAGTGGGCAAAAATCTAGGTTGACAATGAAATATGTTCTTTGAGTAATAAACTAGTGCGGAATGTAATTGCACATAAAACCAACAACAACCCATATCTCTTCATCTCTTATGTATTTAAACACGAACTTTTACAACTGCAACATACTAACCTTTTATTCCCCTGAATAAAATGAGTAAATTTTCGTAGGGGCAAAAAATATTTTTTTAATTAGCAAATAATAATTACTAAAAAAATAGGTTATTTTTAAGTTGAACCTCAAGGGCTTGTTTATGCGATTGTTTAAATTTTTGTAGACTTTCTCTGGGATTAAAATCATCTTTGTATTATTATTTTCTTAATTACGTTTTATTGATTTTGGTTTGAAATAATATTTAAATAAAAAAACCAAAGTGGAACTTGATTAAAGTAAAATTTATTTTGTGAGTAAACAGAATGCTCTTTACTCGTCTTAATTGAAATTCTATTAATCCACAGGAAATTAATTTATTTAAAATTATTCATTCAAATAGGGAATAATTTTGAGGAAATTAGAGATCGGTGTTGAGCGATTTGTTTATCACCTACTTGACTCCTGAGATTACAATAAAGCCATTTTCTGTCGGCGCCCACAATAGCCAAGCCTGCGATTGTAATCATGCGTATTTCTTTTCATAATAAGAGAACGTCTAGTATCAACAATTTTTAAATTCTACAGGCTCAACTTGTAAAAAGGACTCGTGGGTCAAACTGTTAGCTAGCCATCTGTTCCCAGATTTGGTGATCTGGGGGATTATTTATTTTTCCAGAGTGCTGGCCCGTAATTCTTTTGAAGTTTTTAACTTCATTATTTTATTTGATATGCTTTTACAATGGCAATCGATTCTGAAATTTTTTTGACGACACTTTTCGTTCGGACCGAACGTGTGTCAGGATGTTTCGTGGCAGCGAAGGATAAAAATTTCTGTCTGGCGCACCCTGTATATCAAGTAGTCCACAGGGTATATTTTAGATTTTCAAATAATGTGTTTTAATGAGCATGCATGCGTCGACGTTGTTATTGGATTCAATCAGAGAGATCGATAATTATTCGTTCACAAATCCCTGTGTGTTTTCGTAATTATAGAACTCCGAAAATTGTGCATAATGTTTGATTATTCCCGAAAACGTGACTTGTGAAATGCGTGAAAAGTATTTCATTTGACGGGGCTTATTTCTTTCCGGAAAAGTTTGGTGCGAAGAAATTTTTAAGGGTCTAAAGTAGATTTGTGGGAACATTTTTTCCGCCACTCAATTTGCTCATTATTGCTGACAATAAACTCAAAGTGTCGAATTAAATTAATTTAGAATTAAATTAAAGTTTAAATTGGCGTATCGAATAAACCCATCTCACGCCTCGTAGTGTGGTTTTGTTATCTCTGTAAAGCATGCGAACTCCTAATAAGTGCGTGGAATGGGACTTAACTAAAATAATTAAACTCAAGTCTGTTCTGAATTTCAATTTGAACTTTGTTTTGTTTCAGGTAAGCGTTGTGATTTGTACGAATTCGGTCCTGAGTGAGCCCCGCTTTACACGGAGGCTTCAAATCCATAAAGGTTTGTTGTTTGCGGGGGCGGTTTTCATCATAATTCGCCGGGGCCGAGAGGCGTAGCTTTAGACAAAAGGCAAGCTTCTCAGATCAACCCAGAAATGAGGTCGTATAGCTAACGGTCCACATTCCATCCGCCTGACTTACAACTATCTACATTCTTCTTATTGCTTCCCTCAAAAAGCTTAAATTGATTATATTTTTATAAATCTAAAACATTATTACTTTTACTTTTACAATCAACAAAATCCGGTTCAGATATTCTTTTCTTTTATTAGGTCTCTTGAGGACCCTTAAGGATATAGAAAATTCTCTCACTTCTACTTGAAGATATAATTGTTTTCTTGAGGTTCACGGATGAAGAAAACGGGTGTTTTGACAGCGCCTTATTGTAAACGGAGCTCGGAAAAAGAAAGGAAGCCCCCGATTTGTCCGATTTCGTATAGAATTTCAACTCACGCGATCCTTAAAACTGGTGTTATAATCCCATATGAAGCACATGCTAACTTTTAGCGTCCTTTACTCTTTTGACAGCGCTCTTTCCGGAAAAAAGATGATTTTTTGTTTTCGGTAGCCACCCGTGCGGACTTTTTCGCCTAATGAATGGAATAATGAAAGTTATAAAATGTGCTTCGTTTTTCTTTGTGAAAAGAGATTTAAAACAGGACAGAAAAGAAGGCGAAAAAATCGTCACGAATTTCTAGCCTCGGACAACCGGGTGAGAACACTTTCAAGGTTGAACAAGGCGAAACACGGAAAAAAATTTCTTGCACATTTAAAATGTTTAGTTTTTAGGTGTTTAGTTATAAATTTTTTTTTTCAAGTTAAAGAATATCGATTCCCTGATAGAAATTTCTCATCCTTGTCAAAAATCAAGTTCGGATCAAGATTTTTCTATTTTATATCTTGTTGACCAAGAAGAAAAACAGTGAAGAGCGAGAGGGAAGAACTACTTCCTGGTAGGAATGCTGTCCCAACAAGTCATCGTTATCTAATTCTCTATTTCTCCCAGAGGACAACATCATTCTATCCCATATAAAACGGGAGAGGAAGAAACAGGTTCCTGAAGAATTTCAAAACCCCGAGGAAAAAAAAAAGGTTTCCGAAAATTTTTTTTTTCCAGAAATTAACAAAATCGATCGCCATTATAAAAGGGGGCGTGTTTAATGTCACAATTCTTTGAAAAAATAAAGGTTCATCCGAATTTCTCACCTTCTAACCCTCTACTATTTTATATCGGGCAGCTCAATATCTAAATAAAATTTTTTTTTATTATTTAGAAAGGATTAAAAATTTAATAAAATCGAAATAAAATATTTTATAATGCAGAAAGGGCAAATAATTCAAAATGGCTTTGAATTTGTAGAAAGGGCACCAAAAATCTGAAAATATATTGGTCCATGAAAATAGGGTTGAGTAAACATTATTTTAAAAAGTTAGATCATAATTTAAAAAATTCAACATAATTTTCAGTTGATTATTTTTTGTTCTGTATAAATATTTTTAAATTTTTATCTCAATTAAAATATAAACGAACTACTGAAATTGTCTAGAAAAGTGTTCAATTAATTCCACCCTCTCTTTTGCTCTTTAATTAATTCTTCGTTTCTCGTCAACAGAAGGAGGATTCTGTTGAAAATAATTAAACAAGGGGGATGAAAAAGGAAAAAAAACCGGTCATTTCATATTGAACTTACATTTTTAAATAACGCTTCGTTATTTTTTACCTTTTTTATTTACAAAAGAGTTTTTAAAAATTCAAATATGATCAAATTAAAGTTTTATTTTTGACTTCTATTTAATTAAAAAAGCTTGAATTTTTTGTCAATTTTTCACGTCTTTTTTTCGTTCTGAAAATGCGTCGCTGTCACTTTTAAATTTCGGATAATAAGTAATGGTTCACAGACGAATTTCAATGCGCTTTTTCTATGACTATTTTATTCATGTTTGCTAAAATAGTCTTGGGTCCTAGATTTGGATGCATCTGTCCGAAGGTCGGGGGATGTCAGGTTGCATCCATCTCGAGCCGAAAATTTGTTTTGCTAATGAAATTCCGACCTTGCACCCGAATAATGCAATCCCGAAATTTTTTTTATAGCCTTCTCATATGGCGGATTTAAAGCAATTGATGGTGGTTCACAGATAATTTTTTAAATTCTGTTTTCTTTTAAATAAGGGGGTATTATAGATTGACTATGAGGAATAAGTTAAAATTTGCGGCCCTTCTGGCGCTTTCTAAAATGTTCCGATTTTAATTTTGAAAATTAAAGCTATTATTTTAGAATTATTGAATTTTCAAAATTAATTTCGGTTCAAAAGCGCCTGTAGGACTACAAAATTTTGCCTCCCTTTATCATATGTATTGTCAATCTCTCTAATCCTCTCTGTCCACATTAGCCTTAAATATTTTATACAAAGGGTAGTTAATTGAATTGATAAAATTTTAAATGAAATTGGAGGGTGAATGGGTGGAAAGCACAATATCATTGTATCTTTCTTTTTAATACAATACCCGGATTGAAGATAATCCTCCTTAGATATTACCGTATTCCATATGGTT
>JACGAQ010001627.1:0-55381 GCA_014119065.1 Orius insidiosus
CCTAAACAGCGACGTTAGTAGCGACAATATGACGTTCTAACAACTATTTAGCTGAGATTATGACGACCTGACGATGTTTAGCTCACAATATGACGACCTAACGACTGCTCAGCGGACAATATGACGTTCTAACAACTATTTAGCTGAGAATATGACGACCTGACGCTGTTTAGCTCACAATATGACGATCTAACGACTGCTCAGTGGACAATATGACGTTCTAACAACTATTTAGCTGAGATTATGACGACCTGACGCTGTTTAGCTCACAATATGACGACCTAACGATTGCTCAGCGGACATATGACGTTTTAACAACTATTTAGCTGAGATTATGACGACCCTATGTCAGTTTAGCTCAATATGACGATCAAACGACTGCTCAGCGGACAATATGACGTTCTAACAACTATTAGCTGAGATTATGACGACCCAACGTCGGTTTAGCTCACAATATGACGATCTAACGACTGCTCCGCGGACAATATGACGTTCTAACAACTATTTACTGAGATTATGACGACCTGACGCTGTTTAGCTCACAATATGACGACCTAACGACTGCTCAGCGGACAATATGACGTTCTAACAACTATTTAGCTGAGATTATGACGACCTGACGCTGTTTAGCTCACAATATGACGACCTAACGACTGCTCAGCGACAATATGACGTTCTAACAACTATTTAGCTGAGATTATGACGACCCAACGTCGGTTTAGTTCACAATATGACGATCTAACGACTGCTCAGCGGACAATATGACGTTCTAACAACTATTTAGCTGAGATTATGACGATCTAACGGCTGCTTAGCTCACAATATGACGATCGAACGACGCTCAGCGGACAATATACGTTCTAACACTATTTAGCAATTTATCTAACGACTGCTCAGCTTACAATATGACGTTCTAACAACTATTTAGCTGAGATTATGACGACCTAACGGCTGTTTACCACACAATATGACGATCTAACGACTGCTCAGCGGACAATATGACGTTCTACACACTATTAGCAATATGACGATCTAACGGCTGCTCAGCGGACAATATGACGTTCTAACAACTATTTAGCTGAGATTATGACGACCTGACGCTGTTTAACTCACAATATGACGAGCTAACGACTGCTCAGCGGACAATATGACGTTCTAACAACTATTTAGCTGAGATTATGACGAACCCAACGTCGGTTTAGCTCACAATATGACGATCTAACGACTGCGCAGCGGACAATATGACGTTCTAACAACTATTTAGCTGAGATTATGACGACCCAACGTCGGTTTAGCTCACATATGACGACCTAACGACTGCTCAGCGGACAATATGACGTTCTAACAACTATTTAGCTGAGATTATGACGACCCAACGTCGGTTTAGCTCACAATATGACGAGCTAACGACTGCGCAGCGGACAATATGACGTTCTAACAACTATTTAGCTGAGATTATGACGACCCAACGTCGGTTTTAGCTCACAATATGACGATCTAACGACTGCGCAGCGGACAATATGACCAATATGAAAAAAAAAAACCTTACCACCCTCCAGCAGTGTTGCAGACAGCTGAAGAGCAGGAGCCTGAAGCGCGAGCACCAGAAGAGCAGGAGCCTGCAGAAACGCTCGCTGTTGAGGCAACCACGTTCTTTCCGTTCTCGTTCATACCTGGATTAACATACCAGATTACAAAAGTTTTCAAAAACGTCGAAAACCAGAATATAAACTTCGGACTTCGACCATGTAATAACTTATACAACATGTTCTACACTAAATTGAAAGATCCAACACCTCTAAAGGACAAGTCCAACGTCATCTACGCCATAACTTGTGAATGCCAAAAAATCTATATTGGTGAACACGGCAAAAACTGCACAGCAGAATCATGCAGCACAAGGGATACGTACGAAATGAGAATGAAGACGCCACAGCTCTCAGCAGACACGTGCTACAAATGCAACACAGGGCAGGTTACGACGACGCAAAGATCATCGCGTACGAAAGCAACAGCCGGAGAAGGAAGCTCATGGAGTCGTTGCAGATTAATCTAGAAAAGAAGTCACTTAACCATAAAGAGGACAAAGATATAATCGGGAAGTGTTACTCACATATAGTCGACAAAATTCGAAATTTGAGCGGGAGATCACGTCATTCAACAGCTGGGAGAGACGATGAGACACCACCTTCCTCAACGTAGATCAAGAGGAAACTTTTCACTTGTTACCTTTCATTTCGTTTCATTGTTTTTTAACTATTTTTTTTTTTACGCTTTTTGACTTCTTTTACCATCGGTCTAGTCATTTTAAGTGCATGTTAAGTGCATGTTAAGTGCATGTAGTCATTTTAATTTAAGTGCATGTTACCAAAGTTTATTATATTTTTTATCGTTATTCAACTTAAAGTTTTTTACCCTGTTTTCAAGGGAAAAGAAATTTTTATTCAACACCTGGATGTATATAATTAATGTAAGCATGCTAATACCGTTACCCTGTAAACTTCACAAAAAATTCTTTGTAGATTGTACCTGATGATGGCCGGCAGCACGGCCGAAACGTCGTACCGAAATAATAAATAATGAAGTAAAAACAACTGCTCATCTTACTGGCCGCAATCCCCAAAAAACTAAAAAGAACATTTAAAAACATCCGGCTGAAAAACAAACCAACAAATTGGACAATATGACGTTCTAACAACTATTTAGCTGAGATTATGACGACCCAACGTCGGTTTAGCTCACAATATGACGAGCTAACGACTGCGCAGCGGACAATATGACGTTCTAACAACTATTTAGCTGAGATTATGACGACCCAACGTCGGTTTAGCTCACAATATGACGACCTAACGACTGCTCAGCGGACAATATGACGTTCTAACAACTATTTAGCTGAGATTATGACGACCCAACGTCGGTTTAGCTCACAATATGACGATCTAACGACTGCGCAGCGGACAATATGACGTTCTAACAACTATTTAGCTGAGATTATGACGACCCAACGTCGGTTTAGCTCACAATATGACGATCTAACGACTGCGCAGCGGACAATATGACGTTCTAACAACTATTTAGCTGAGATTATGACGACCCAACGTCGGTTTAGCTCACAATATGACGACCTAACGACTGCTCAGCGGACAATATAACGTTCTAACAACTATTTAGCTGAGATTATGACGACCCAACGTCGGTTTAGCTCACAATATGACGATCTAACGACTGCTCAGCGGACAATAAGACGTTCTAACAACTATTTATCTGAGATTATGACGACCTTACGCTGTTTAGCTCACAATATGACGACCTAACGACTGCTCAGCGGACAATATGACGTTCTAACAACTATTTAGCTAAGATTATGACGACCCAACGTCGGTTTAGCTCACAATATGACGATCTAACGACTGCTCAGCGGACAATATGAAGTTCTAACTACTATTTAGCAATTTATCTAACGACTGCTCAGCTTACAATATGACGTTTTAACAACTATTTAGCTGAGATTATGACGACCTAACGGCTGTTTAGCTCACAATATGACGATCTAACGACTGCTCAGCGGACAATATGACGTTCTAACAACTATTTAGCAATATGACGATCGAACGACTGCTCAGCGGACAATATGACGTTCTTACAACTATTTAGCAATATGACGATCTAACGCTTGCTCAGCGGACAATATGACGTTCTAACAACTATTTAGCAATATGACGATCGAACGACTGCTCAGCGGACAATATGACGTTCTTACAACTATTTAGCAATATGACGATCTAACGACTGCTCAGCGGACAATATGACGTTCTAACAACTATTTAGCTGAGATTATGACGACCTGACGCTGTTTAGCTCTACTTATTCAAAGGGAATTGAGTACGTCTAAATAATGATGTTTAAAAAGTGACTTTTCCGTTCTGTTCCTGGTAGGACTTTTGATACGGGAGAATAAATCACGTTTTGAGATTGGAAGAAAAATAAAGAGGTTTTGAAAGAGAAGGGAGGGGAATAATCCGAGTCCATACCTCAAAAAGTGATATTTTATTCCTTTTAGAGAGCTAAGAGAGGCGAGGCACGTACATTACAAACAAAATATGTGAACGATATATCAAAGGGAGCGGTAATACGGGCATGGGAGAAGGGGAGGTGGGGGTCGGTTGCATTAGGGCTCGTCGTCTAGCATCATTTTCATCATTTCCCCATTACCTTCCAGGACGGTTGCTAACTACTTCTCATTTGAAAGCTTTATTCCATTGAGACTATGACGGATATTCCCTGAGGCAATTGAGTTATATTAGACTTCAAGAAGGGGATGATTGTAAAAATCTCAGTCTACAATATTGTAAACATGAAAGAATTTTTTTTTTAAATTTATTTCAGGAATTCTCTGTACCCAAACTGCGAAATCCACAATATCAAGAAAACGAAATTTCGAATTTGCAGAAAGGGATGGTTAAGATTGAGGGGCCTGTTTGTCTCCCGGGGCGTTGTGGGAGCGTACTCGGAAAGAGCAAAAAATGTAATGAGACCGAAAAAAACGCTACAAAACTCTCTAAAAAGGGTGTATTTTTACCAAACGACTGGGAAAAATACCCAATAATCTGTTAAAAAGGGGCCTTTTCGGCCAGCAGTCGGAGGAAAACTCGAAAAACCTGTTAAAAAAGAGTTTCTTAAGGAAAAAACATCCAGAAAAACGCATGAAAATTTTGTGAAAGGGAGTTTGTTGGTCCGAAAACTGAGGAAAACTCGTGAAAAATCAACAAAAAATATTGAAAGTTTAGTCAAAATAGAAAAACAAAGCTCAAAAACTTGGTGTTTTAAACGACAGTAGTTCTCAAAAACAGAAAAAAAAAGGAACAAAAAATCTGTTTAAAAAGTGGTTTCTGGGCCCAAAATCCCAGAAAAACGCCAGAAAATTTTGTAAAAAGGAGTTTTTTTGGAGCGAAAACCGAGGAAAACTTCTGGAAATCCGAAAAAATTAAAATTTTAGTCAAAATAATAAGGCAAACCTCAAAAACTTGGTGTTTCAAACGACAGTAGTTCTCAAAACAGAAAAAAAGAAACAAAAAATCTGTTTAAAAAGTGGTTTCTGGGCGAAAAACATAGATAAACGCCAGAATATTTTGTAAAAAGAATTTTTTCGGAGTAAAAACCTAGGAAATCTCCTGAAAATCAGAAAAAAAAATTGAAATTTTAGTCAAAATTGAAAAGCAAAGCCCTAAAACTAGGTGTTTCAAACGAGAGAAGTTTTCAAAATAGATAAAAAGGCCCAAATAATCTGTTTAAAGAGTGGTTTCTAGGCGAAAAAACCAGAAAAACGGCGGAAAATTTGTAAAATGGAGTTTTTGTGGAGGGAAAACCGAGAAAAACTTCTGGAAATCCGTTAAAAGGAAGTTGTATCAAGCGAAGAGTCCAAAAACCTGGTGAAAACGGAGGTTCTCTGCTAAAAAAGTGTGGAAATCACTTTAAATCAGTTTTTATCCTTCGAAAACTCCTGATAACGGAAAAAACACCTAGAAAGATCCCCTGAAAATGTTTTGAAAAGGAATTTGTAGGTCCAAAAACCGAAGAAAACTCGTAAAAAATACGAAAAAATAAATAAATTTTTAGTCAAAATAGTAAGGCAAACCTCAAAAACTTGGTGTTTTTGAGCAGTTCTCAAAAACAGAAAAAATAAGGCCCAAATAATCTGTTTAAAGAGTGGTTTCTGGGCGAAAAAACCCAGAAAAACGGCGGAAAATTTGTAAAATGGAGTTTTTATGGAGGAAAAACCGAGAAAAACGTGTGGAAATCCGTTGAAAGGAAGTTGTATCGGGCGAAGAGTCCAAAAACCTGGTTAAAACGGAGGTTCTCTGCAGAAAAAGTGTGGAAATCACTTTAAATCAGGTTTCTATCCTTCGAAAACTCCTGATAATCCAAAACTTTTGATAACACACAAACACCCAGAAAGACGCCTGAAAATGTTTGAAAGCGAGTTTGTTGGTCCAAAAACCGAAGAAAACTCCTAAAAAAATGAATTTTTAGCCAAAATAGAAAGGCTAAAAAATTTGGTGTTTCAGACGACAGCAGTTCTCAAAAACAGAGAAAAAGGCACAAAAAATCTGTTTAAAAAGTGGTTTTTCTGGGCGAAAAAAACCAGAAAAACGCCAGAAAAGGAGTTTTTTTTTGTAGCGAAAAACCGTGATAAAATGGGGTTTCTAGTCCAAATGAGCGACAAATAGTTTTTTTTTAAATTCAAGCAAAGGATTTTTTCGTCAAAAAAATGAGGTTTATTTTTTTTCAAAAGAGGTAGGAAAAGCCCGAAATTGTTTTCCCTTGTTTGTCTTATCAATTTTTCGGATCCTCCCCCATAGCTAAGAAAGATTGAGGCTAAAATTGGATTATGAAGTCAAAATAAGTATTTGAATTTTTCCGGGAAAATGTGATTGTGTCATCGTTTTATTATTGAAAGTAATTTTAAATTGTTAAAATATTGAATAAAAAAAATTTAATTAAAACACGATATTTGCGTGTTATTTCAATGGAGGTCTGCTTTTAAATTTATTTCCCGATCGAACGCTCGGCTTTTCTTTGGAAAAGCAATCCGTCCTGATTTACGTCGGCTCCCTTCTATTGACTTAAGCTTATTTGCCTATTATTACTCGCAAGGCGTTTTCCCTTTGCCCTTCTCTTTCATTAAATAGAACGACTTGTGTCTTTATCCTTTGATCTCCTAGCGACTAATTTCCTGGCTATCGGCCTTGTTGGGCGAGCAACCGCTACACCATTTAGTAAACACCACTCCTAACCAATACTGTTTGTAACATGAAGGCCGCTTCAATTTCCCCATTTCTCAATACCGCATAATTTATTTATCGGTCAACTTTTTATAAGAAAAGCAGAACCATAAAAAACGATATAATCAAAAAATGATCATTCTCTTTGAGTAAAAACTAAACTTGATTTTGAAGAAGAAGGCTAGAATCAATTTTATATCAAAGAACTAAAAAACAGAGAGAAAAAAAGTGCAAGAATTGATTGCAAATTATTGCGAATTTGGATTTTGGTGTACAGGGTGACCCAGAACGACAACAACATTGTTACTTTAAATAAGAACCCCTAATTTTTATTCCAAATTCGTAATCTTCAAGACCCCAGAGGCTCAAATTAAAGTACCTACTGGTTTGAAAAGCTTCCAACGAAAACTTCCTTAAAGAGAAGTAACCATATAGGAGGGGTAAGTATATGGGAGGGGAAGTATAACGGAGGGGGAAGTATATGGGAGGGGAAGTATAACGGAGGGGAAGTATATGGGAGGGGAAGTATAACGGAGGGGGAAGTATATGGGAGGGGAAGTATAACGGAGGGGGAAGTATATGGGAGGGGAAGTATAACGGAGGGGGAAGTATATGGGAGGGGAAGTATAACGAAGGGGGAAGTATATGGGAGGGAAAGTATAACAGATGGGGAAGTACATAGGAGGGGAAGTATAACAGATGGGGTAGTATAACGGAGGGGGTAGAGGGGGTTCATACTTCCACCCGTTACTAGAGGCACATCCTTAAGCCAAAGAGTCCATTATTTCTGCCTTGATACTTAAATAATTTTCCTTATAAAAAAAACTTAGAAAATTATTTGAAAAAAAAAAAGAAAAGGGAAAAAGAAAAATGCAAATTGAAAAAAAATCGAAAAAAATGTTGACGAAAAAATTGCAAAAATAACTTGGAAAATTTTTCTTAAAAAAAAAAGAAAAAAAAATTGAAAATTTTTTGAAGAAAAAAATTAAAAAAAAAAAAGAATGAAAATTTTCCGTACAAAAAAAGAACTGAAAATTTCTAATTGCTTGAAATTATTATTCCCCTCCTTTGTTCTTCCCCTCCCTTATACTTCACCCTCCTTGAACTTTCCCTCCTCTATACATCCCCCTCCGAAAGCTTCTCCTCCGTTATACTTCCCCTCCTTAATACTTGCCCCTCCTATGTTTATTGTCCCTTCTCTTTAAGGAAGTTTTCGTTGAAAACTCTTCAAACTAGTACTTTTTTCAACTTAGCAACTTTTCTTCTTTAATTTACCATTTTTTAAATTTTTTACTTATTCGTAGACATTTTTGGAGGAAAATCCGTTTCCCCTGATCCAATATTTCGTGGAGAGCCAACATTTGATGAATTGGAGCGGATGCACACGGGCGATACTAAAACAGTATTAAATTAATAAAATGAAATCATCAACGTTTGCATTAATGAAAATTCTTTTATTAATTTTCTATTAGGGTGTAATTGATCCTTCTGCTGCGTATGACAAACACGCGAGGCAATTATATCGACAAAAAAATACGTGATTCCCTTTTTTTCTGTATACCACCGAAAATTGAATGGCTTATCTTTTAAATTACATACAGAAAAAAAAATCCACCCTTATACGATCCTTTCTAATTTATTTAGTCGCATTTGTATATTTTGAAAGAGGTAAGAATCTTTTGAGATCTTATTTAGATTGGGGAATTCTCCTCTATTTTCCCCCGCGATCCTCACTCCTACGCGATTGTGGGCTCGGCCTGATTTGCAAGTCAACTCGGGAGGGTTTTATCTGGCGGGATTAAGAGTTAGAAGAGCATGTATGGGTGAGGGGGTGTTCGGGTGTAGCTGGGCGAACCGCAATGGGGGAAGAAGCGAACGAGAGATCTTACCTTGTAACGTTCTCTTAATTAAATCGGGCTTTTATGTACTAAAGGGAAACACAAATATTTATCTTTGTAGTAAAAACAAACGTTTCGGCTCATATGAACGTTCAACCCTCGTAAATGTCACTTTAAATGTTTGTCTTGAAACCAGGGAAGGTAATTAACATTATATGAAGGTACATATATACTAAGAGGGATGGAAAGATAATATAACGCTTTAATCTAAACATATAAACATTAATTATTGAACAATAACTTATTTTTCACTGAAATCCTGATTTTTAATAGGAAAAAATGTCGATTTACCATTTCGCAGCCGCCTCAAGCAATCTCACTCTTGATCTATTTTCGATTAGGGAAGGAGATACGCTAAAATATTCGAATGCTGTCGCTGGGGACACCCCGTGACACCACATAAGAAAGTTATGAAGAAATCTCGCCTTATTTTCTCAGAGATACTATTTTTTAAAGGAAGATTGTCGGTGGAGTTTTTAGGAAAAGGAAATCATTAGAGAGAGAGAGAGAAATTCAAATGGCTGCCCTATTTATGTCATGACCCGATTTTAATTTTTAAAAGCGATTTATTTATGGCACGACGAACCGATCGTCGAAAGCCGGATACCCTCTACTCCGGCGGGAAAATTTAAATTTTCCGACGAAATTCCTTATAATTTTAAAACTCTTTCTTATCCTAAAAAAAGAAAAAAAATGAAAATTCTAGGCCTTTTGATATATGAGGAGCAACTTGTTTATTAAAGAAAATGAGCTTTCTTTGAGAGAGGAAAAAAATTAACCTCTTGTGTTATTAAGACTTGCGAGAAGAAACACTTTAATCCCCTAGTGTAATTTAACTAAATTGCTTGAATAGTATTATTTGTTTATTAATTTCCTTAAAGAAGTTATTGCGATACCCTCCACGTCGGGTTTTTGGGGGAAGGGTCTTCCAGACCCCAGAGGGTCAAATGGAATATTGATCTTTACCAATCTCAACTTTGTCAGTGGTGCCGTCCGTCCGTAGTTTTCCAGAACACTTTTCTGCCAGTTTTCATCCGATTTTCACCAAATTTTTACATAACATTTCTGAATAGTTGAACAAAAAATTACTTAACGTTGGGGATTGTTGAATATCGAAAAAAAAAATGCAAGTTTGAAATTTTAAAAAATGCGCTGCGGCCGAAACATTGGTCCGATTTTTACCAAATTTTCACAAAATCCTCCTTATATTTTTTTTATGAATTTTAGGGGTAAAAAATTTTTTTCAGTAGGGAGAAATTTGATATTTCAACCCCTTTGCGAGAGGGGCATTCCATAGATAGAAATCCCAATACTTCTACCTACCTTAATACAAATTTTTGACAAATGAAATAACATTTCTAAATACTTGAAATTATTCTTTCCCTCCATAGTAATTCCCCCTCTTTAAACTTCCCCTCCCTTTATACTTCCCCTCCTTTATACTTCCCCCTCCCATATTGTTCCTTCTCTTTAAAAACTCTTCTCATTGGGGCCAGCTTCAGACTAGTAAAGAAAATTATATATTAAAAATTAGAAAATGACTTTTTTTTATTTAACAGACGCAGACTTCCACCCCTTTGCGACAGGGGCATCCCATGGGCAGAAATCCCAATACATACTTCTACCTTCCTTAGTATATAATACAAATTTTTGACAAATAAAAAAACATTTCTAAATACTTGAAATTATTCTTTCCCTCTATTTTAATTCCCCCTCATTAAACATCCCCTCCCTTTATACTTCCCCTCCCTTTATACTTCCCCCTCCCGTATTGTTCCTTCTCTTTAAAAACCCTTCTCTTTGGGGCCAGCTTCAGACTAGTAAAGAAAATAAAATATAAAAAATAATTAGAAAACGACTTTTTTGTTTTTTTCTTAGCTTTCCAAAGATTTCCACCCCTTTGCTGCAGGGGCATCCCATGGGCAGGAATAGCAATATTTTTACCTTGATACTAACACAAATTTCTCACAAAAAAAATTTTTTTTCTAAATACTTGAAATTATTCTTCCCCTCCCTTTATACTTCCCCACCCTCTATACTTCCCCTCCTTTATACTTCCTCCTCCCGTATTGTTCCTTCTCTGTAAAAACCCTTCTCTTTGGGGCCAGCTTCAGACTAGTAAAGAAAAAGAAATATTAAAAATAATTAGAAAACGACTTTTTTGATTTAACAGACGCTTTCCAAAGATTTCCACCCCTTTGCAGCAGGGGCATCCCATGGGCAGGAATAGCAATATTTTACCTTGATACTTACACAAATTTTTCACAAAAAAAAATTTTTTTTTTCTAAATACTTGAAATTATTCTTCCCCTCCCTTTATACTTCCCCTCCCTTTATACTTCATCTCCCTTTATACTTCCCCTCCTTTATACTTCCCCCTCTTTAAGGAAGTTCCCGTCGAGGACAGCTTCAGACTAGTAAAGAAAATGAAATATTAAAAATAATTAGAAAACGACTTTTTTGATTAAACAGACGCTTTCCAAAGATTTCCACCCCTTTGCAGAAGGGGCATCCCATGGGCAGGAATACCAATATTTCTACCTTGATACTTACACAAATTTTTCACAAAAAAAATCATTTTTTTCTAAATATTTGAAATTATTCTTCCCCTCCCTTTATACTTCCCCTCCCTTTATACTTCCCCTCCCTTTATACTTCCCCTCTTTTGTACTTCCCCCTCTTTAAGGAGGTTCCCGTCGAGGACAGCTCCAGACTAGTGAAGAAAATGAAATATTAAAAATTAGAAAACGACTTTTTCTTATGTAAAAGACGCTTTTCAAAGAATAACGCATTTCGGCATTTCCTTAACTAGGCTCTCTTAGACTTGATAAAATTTAGAAACTTTTCTAGCTTGTCCCTTGAGTCTTGACCCAAGGAAGAAAAGCGGACTTCGACCCTGAACAAACAGAATTTCAGAAACCGTCACCTGAGGAACCCTCAAAGCACAAAAAATATGATCAAAGGATTAAGTAACCACCTACTCAATAGTTAACATTAAAAAAAACCTTTCTCCTGACGATTGACTCGAAATTAGTGATTTATTTTGTTGTATAAAAAAACATCAAAAGAAGACCAAAAAAAACCAATTTTTTTTTGTTATTTATGTTTTGCTTGATGGGACATAAAGAAGTTTTTTTTTTTTGTAGCTTGATGTTCATTCAATTCAAAGGAAGATCAAATACTGTAAAAATCTTTAACAAAGGTGAGTTCATGTTTTTTAAAAAATGAGGGGTTTTAAAAGAAGGAAAAATTCTGATTTTTGGTTGGATTTTAAATTAAGGGAAGTCAAAACGCGTTGACCACTTGAGACGACCCTAATTGAGTTAGCTAACTGAATGAATGAGTCGGGTTTGAATAGTGAAGGGGGTGAAAAGAGAGGAGACAGCTTTTTGTTGAACAAGTTTTAAAGCCGGGAACCTTTCGCGAATCCAATGAATAAAAACTGGTTTTCTAGCTGAAGAAGAGACGCACGTGGAACTCCCGTAATTTTGAGCATCAATCTTCTCCCGACAATACAGAAATTCTGCCATTCAACATCCCTCTTCCCGACCACTCCATTACCGAAGTTATTATTAAACAACTAGCCCCTACAAAACTCTCTTGGAAACGCCCTCAAACAGAAATTTTGAACAATGATCGGACCCTTCTTCCTCTTAAGGGTTGAACGAGCCCGTAACCGACACCTTTCCGGTCTCCTATCTTAGGAACCACCCTCATCTAAATTCAACACCGAATTTATTTACATATTTTCACATTTTTGTAAATTAAACAAGTCCTTATAACACTCAGGAGTCTCTTATCTTCCTCTAAGATATCACTTTAGCACCCTCGATCGTCTTAGGGAGAAAGTCATCCAGAACCCGAAGGGGAAAATCTTTATTGATCATAGGATGCCGGCCGTCGACAATTTTTCTGCAGCAAAACAGTCATTGAATCGTCAGTTAAACAGTCGTATCATCGTAAGGTAAACAGTGGTTAAATCTTCAGCTAAGCGATTAGATCGTCAGATGACATCCCTACTGCTACTCAAATGAAGATATGGAATTTGGCTTAGTTTTTGGCTTAGAAGGGGAAAATCTTTATTGATCATGAGATGCCGGCCGTCGACAATTTTTCTGCAGCAAAACAGTCACTGAATCGTCAGTTAAACAGTCGTTAGATCGTATGCTAAACAGTGGTTATATCATCAGCTAAGTGATTAGATCCTCAGATGACAAGTCATCCTACTGCTACTCAAATGAAGATATCATCGCGTTAGTTCTAACACCGGATAAGTAATTTTTTATCAATTTTGAGTTAGGCATTGATTCTGATGGTAAATTTTGTGGTGGATCGAATTCCGTTGGCAGTTTAACCCTATTACCAACAGAAAAAGCATAGTTCACGATTTCGCCAACAGGTGATGCATTGATTCCAATGAGAAATTAATCCGTATTTTGGCTCTCCTGAAAACCTTGGAAAAATGACTTGTCTGGTGTTAGAATTAACGCGGCGATAAAGAATTTGGCTTAGTTTGACATAGGTGTTTGCCCACTTGAATTTAGAATTTTAGTTGGTCGAGCTTGACATCATGGCATCCAAGTGGTGGGCCCGGTTGGGAAGCATGAATTTCCAGTCGTTGGCCAAGTTTGGAACGATCTGTGTTGCTGTCAGAACAGAACCATTGGTCCTGTTAGCAACCAACCACTTTCAAACGATTTTCACCAAATTTTAACCGAAGATCCCTATAGTTGTTATCTTGACAACCGAACTGCTGACACTACTGCTGACAAGCCGAACTGCTGATCTGATTTTAGCCAAACTTTCACCCATTGCGTCTTTTGGAATTGTTTTTCATTTTCGCCCTTCGGGAGAGTTCCTTCCTTTCCTCGTTGAGCAAAATTGTTTAGTGCATAAATGTGTATTAGGTTGCTGTTCCGAACAGAACCTTTTGTCCTGTTTGCTAACAACCTTTTTCATCCGATTTTCACCAAATTTTCACTGAAGATCACTATAGTTGTTATATAGACAATCCCCTGCTCCCCATTCTCCTCGAAATGCCCAAAAATAGCGGAGATCTGTCGGTCTGATTCAATGCGCTACTGCCGAACTGCTGATTCGATCTTAGCCAAATTTTCAGCCATTGCTCCTTTTTGGATTATCTTCATTTTTTGGTCATTGGGAGAGGGCCTTCATAACCTCGATGAGCAAAATTGATTAGTGCATAAATGTGTTTTGGTTTGCTGGTGAGAACAGAACCTTTGGTCCAGTGACCTTGGGTGAGTCGTAAAAAATTTGTACGGCTTCGGTCATACATTATGTATTTTTTTAATGAATGTATATAATATTATGTTTGTATTTATAAAGACTTTCAACAACAATAAATAAGAGCGAACTTTTCAATATTAATCCTCATAATTTAAAAACAATATAAATTTTTAACTCAATTTTAATGTCAGAATTTAGAATAAGGGCTTATATTAAAATTTATTGAACATTGATATACTTCGCGTGTAAAAGGGTAAAAAGTTTTTTGCTTCCTACAAAACCAGAAGGGTGGCCGCTCGGGAAAGGATTTCGATGGAATTCCACCTTTTACTTCTTGAATAATTAAAGAGGACGGAATTCGATTCTCTTTAGCTTCGCCCCTTCGTTTCCCTTCCGTGGGAATAAATTCGAAGATTGTCGACCCGTTATGTGTAGTCAATTATAAAGTGAATCAATTCAAGGCTGCCTTGAGACCTCTTGTTTTAAAACCCCCCTTTTACAAACCTGTTATCTTCATCTTTAAATCAACTCCTCATCAAACATTCCTTTCCCTTAAAATTAGTTCATTTCCGAGGGAGAGAAAATAATGAATTTCTTATAATGAACTTCGAAATAATATCAAAACTCTTTTCAAAATCAAAACAATGAAAGATTGTTTATAAATTGTTTATTCGAAGACCTTTTTTTTAAGAGGAAATAAAGATATATTAGGAGAGCATTAGACAAAACAGGGCAGGAAGGATAGCTAGAAATATGACTCCCTTTTACGGGCAATGAATTTTATGCGTTGTAGGCAGCGAGAAACTTTGTCCGTTTAATCATTGTTCAGAGGAACAAAGTCTAATTGCCCTGTGGTTTAGGACTCTGGGCCTTTCTGTCTTTAAAATTTATATTTCTATAAATCGTATAAATCGAGGCAGCTGGGTATTTCATTTGAGAATCCTTGGGTAAAAACTTGGTTGAAAACGGCCATCAAGTGTTCCGGAAAGCACCGGCGACAGATCACTGATCAATTTTGCGAGGTTATGAAGGCCCTCTCCTGAAGGCCAAAAATGGAAGATAATCCAAAAAGCAGCAGTGGGTGAAATTTTGGTTAAGATCGGATCAGCAGTTCGGCTGTAGCGCATTGAATTAGACCGGCAGATCTCCACCATTTTTGGGCATTTCGAGGAGAATGGAGGGATTGTCAAGGTAACCATACGATTCGAGCCTCGAATCGGAATCGTTATACGATCTGGCTCAAATGAGTCGTATAAGTGAACGACTCACTTCCCGGTTATATTTACGAAGATTATATTGTTATCTCGTTCAGTTTCGGGTTCGGAAATCAACTAGTTTCTCAACACTTTGGCTAAAATGGAAGAAGGAAATTGATTCCATACTTTTTGGAAGGACTTTGGAAGTTAAAATTTAAAAAACTATCAAGGAAACTTGATACCCACACTGTGAAAATTGGCGGGAACGTTTTAGGGATAGGTAATTTCTATGTGCTGTTATAGTTAATCAGAAAAACCATGTTTGGATTCATGAATTTGCTCTAGTGAGAAAATTGCGAACTAGCTGAGTCGCAACGACTCCCTGAAACTGGGTTATGAAGCCTCTACGAGAAGACCTCCGTTTTGTGAGTCGTATAAGGGAAGGGCAAATCGCGATTCCCTTCAACTCTCTCTAAGATATATGAGGGTTTGAAAATTTGAATTTTTGTGCCACATTGTTTAATTTTGTTGAGTTTACTGTTTTTTTATTTTTTTTCAGAGATTTACAATCAGTCTCTTTTCACAGCGGGTTTAATTCTGTGTATTGAGGACACTATCTTGAACGCTTTTCCGTCTCTTCTTTTTTCAAGGAGCGCGCTCGGAGAATGGGGTTTATGTGGAAGCCTGGATCAGAGTGCGGTGCCCTTTGAAGGGGTCTTCTCCTAAATCGTTTTGTCGCCCACTCCCCAACCATTTCTGCACGGTAAAAACCCCTTGATGATCTCTCTCAAAACGTCTAAGAACCTTTTTTCAAACCATCAAATGTGTTTCTTCTGTATGAATAAAAAAATAAAGAAAAAAAAATTAAACTGAAATTGTGACTTTTTGTAAATGATGAGAATCGGTTTAATCAGCGAAAGGGGACACTAAGTAGAGGTCATCAGAAAACTCATTGTGCCCCCCAGTGAATTGGCCACCCTGTACTTAACCGTCACAGGAACATCTTTACAACCACAATTTGAGAGGGACCAATCATTCCCAAA
The DNA here is from genome assembly GCA_014119065.1 of Orius insidiosus. Taxonomy (NCBI): domain Eukaryota; kingdom Metazoa; phylum Arthropoda; class Insecta; order Hemiptera; family Anthocoridae; genus Orius; species Orius insidiosus. Next base: position 16,167 of record JACGAQ010001627.1, read on the forward strand.
CGCTTTCAATCCCCCACCCCCCTCCGCGCAGTTCACGACCCTTAAACCCCTTCGTAATCCAGTAAAATTAGCCAAAAAAGAAATCGAAATTGTGAGGAGTTTTAGAAATTTTATTATAATTAAGTACAGAGCTGGCGTCGACGGAAACGTCTTCGAAGCAGCGCAATTCAATCATTTTTCGTCCCTACCATCGATGACACAATCATTGATATCCATTTACAACCTTGCCAAAGTTAAGGGATGTTCAAAGTATACCTTTAGCTACGGAAAGGAGCAGGCATCGACGATAACCATTTCGCAGCAGCGCAATTCAATCATTTTTCGTCCATACCATCAATGACACAATCATTGATAACCATTTACAACCTTGCCAAAGTCAAGGGATGTTTAAAGTATCCTTTTTGCTAAGGAAAGGAGCAGCATCGACGAAAACCTGTTCGCAGCAGCGCAATTCAATCATTTTTCGTCCCTATCATCAATGACACAATCATTCATTTACAACCTTACCTAAGTTAAGGGATGTTTAAAGTATCCTATTTAGTTAAGAAAAGGAGCAGGCATCGACGAAAACCTGTTCGCAGCAGCGCAATTTAATCATTTTTCGTCCCTACCATCAATGTCACAATCATTGATAACCATTTACAACATTGCCAAAGTTAAGGGATGTTCAAAGTATCGTTTTAGTTAAGGAAAGGAGCAGGCAACGACGATAACCAGTTCGCAGCAGCGCAAGTCAATCATTTTTCGTCCCTACCATCAATGATACAATCATTGATATCCATTTACAACCTTGCCAAAGTTAAGGGATGTTAAAAGTATCCTTTTAGCTAAGGAAAGGAGCAGGCATCAACGAAAACCAGTTCGCAGCAGCGCAAGTCAATCATTTTTCGTCCCTACCATCAATGACACAATCATTGATAACCATTTACAACCTTGCCAAAGTTAAGGGATGTTCAAAGTATCGTTTTAGCTAAGGAAAGGGGCAGGCATCGACGAAAACCTGTTCTTAGCAGCGCAATTCAATCATTTTTCGTCCCTACCACCGATGACACTATCATTGATAACCATTTACAACCTTGACAAAGTTAAGGGATGTTCAAAGTATCCTTTTAGCTAAGGAAAGGAGTAGGCATCGACGAAAACCAGTTCGCAGCAGCGCAATTCAGTCATTTTTCGTCCCTACCATCAATGACACAATCATTGATAACCATTTACAACATTGCCAAAGTTAAGGGATGTTCAAAGTATCGTTTTAGTTAAGGAAAGGAGCAGGCAACGACGATAACCAGTTCGCAGCAGCGCAATTCAACCATTTTTCGTCCCTACCATCAATGACACAATCATTGATAACCACTTACAACCTTGCCAAAGTTAAGGGATGTTCAAAGTATCCTTTTCGCTAAGGAAAGGAGCAGGCATCGACGAAAACCTGTTTGCAGCAGCGCAATCCAATCATTTTTTGTCCCTACCATCAATGACACAATCATTGAAAACTATTTACAACCTTGCGAAAGTTATGGGATGTTCAAAGTATCCTTTTAGCTAAGGAAAGGAGCAGGCATAGACGGAAATATCTTCGAAGCAGCGCAATTCAATCATTTTTCGTCCCTACCATCGATGTCACAATCCTTGATAACCATTTACAACCTTACCTAAGTTAAGGGATGTTCAAAGTATCTTTTTAGCTAAGGAAAGGAGCAGGCATCGACGAAAACCTGTCCGCAGCAGCGCAATCCAATCATTTTTTGTCCCTACCATCAATGACACAATCATTGAAAACTATTTACAACCTTGCGAAAGTTATGGGATGTTCAAAGTATCCTTTTAGCTAAGGAAAGGAGCAGGCATAGACGGAAATATCTTCGAAGCAGCGCAATTCAATCATTTTTCGTCCCTACCATCGATGTCACAATCCTTGATAACCATTTACAACCTTACCTAAGTTAAGGGATGTTCAAAGTATCTTTTTAGCTAAGGAAAGGAGCAGGCATCGACGAAAACCTGTCCGCAGCAGCGCAAGTAAATCATTTTTCGTCCCTACCATAAATGACACAATCATTGATAACCATTTACAACCTTGCCAAAGTTAAGGGATGTTCAAAGTATCCTATTTAGCTAAGGAAAGGAGCAGGCATCGACGAAAACCAGTTCGCAGCAGCGCAAGTCAATCATTTTTCGTCCCTACCATCAATGACACAATCATTGATAACCATTTACAACCCTGCCAAAGTCAAGGGATGTTCAAAGTATCCTTTTAGCTAAGAAAAGGAGCAGGCATCGACGAAAACCAGATCGCAGCAGCGCAATTCAATCATTTTTTTGTCCCTACCATCAATGACACAAACATTGATGACCATTTACAACCTTGCCTAAGAAAGGAGACATTAAAGGTTACAAATTCGGCCGTTTGTCTGCTTGAAAATACTAGTACATAATATAGTTTAAATCGCTCATCAAATTAGACTCGGATGTTGAGCAGAAAGTGCCATTGATACCTCCCCTTAGTGTTAGCGAGTAGTTGAGAGTGTTGGTTGATGGGCGAAGAAGAGGGGTAGGCTAAAGGGATGCCTGCGTTTCCTCAGAAGATTTAGGTGATTAACTGTAACTTAAACGAGCCGTAGGAGGACCGTCAAAGTCCAGCTTTAACTCCCTAACTTTACCTCTATCTCTAATTGATATCTAGCTAAATGCCTCGGTTAATCTTCCTCCTAACAGATCTCCAGTCTTTTAGGCGGCTCTGTAATATAATTAGGGCTAATTCGATCGAAATGGAACATTTTTAAGTCTTTTCTAAAGTTTAAGGCTTCATAATGTCCTGGCATATGAGGGAAAATTACTCGGTTTTCCTCTCTAATCCGAACTTATGAGAAATCGTGAAAGGCAACTCTGAAAAGGGGGTGAATAGATGCTACAGAGATTCTCTCGACAATAGAGAGCTGCCATTAGCAACCCTTCTTTTAAAGCTCCGACAACGTAGTCAGCATGACTCGACTTCTTTCTTTATTAATGGCACGCACAAAGCTTCTTGCTCAGCAAATCTTAACAGATTGGGCATCCGATTCGCCCTCGTATTCATCCCGTCTCCACTATTGAATCAATAAAATCAGTTTACCATAAATTTCCATTTTTGCTTACCTTCGCCTGATGATCCTACACCGCGGCTTCCAAACTCTATTAGACTTTCAAATCCCCACTTTTAACAATTATTAAAAAAACTCATAGTCCGCAATTTTATTATAAAATTTCTTTAAAAATGATAACGACTTTTTTCCCCCCGTAAGAACTTCGATATTTGAATTTTACTACTTCTGGTCCACAATAATAACATTCTTTATACAACTTGTAATAAACTTCGACATAGTATTAGTAATAAAATTATATGAGGGCACTCTCAGCTTATTCTTCCTTACTCAGTTTATGCCCCCTTCCTTTTCAGAGCGGCAATACAACTTCTATAGTGCGGAATCGCCGGGTGAATTGTATTTTGATAAAAAAATGAAATTTTTACAAGATATCTTATAAAATTTATAACCCTTTAGTTATTGCTATTGTATTTTAACCTTTACAAACTGTTATTAAATTGAGCGTGTTAGGTGTCCACACGTACGGACAATCCTCATAAAATAAATCTTTTCTTACGAGAAACGTAATCTTACAAAGTTATAAACGCCAACTTTTTTTTTTGTTTGAACTTTCGAAAAGATAATTTATCGTCTTTCTCACCATGTACGGTTCTTGGAAAAGGGAGAGACCCCATAGAGAAACCTGGAGGGTATCACAAAAACTTCTATTTGAGAAAGTAAGAATATGGCAACGACAGAAACTTCCTCAAAGTAAGGAAAGGTAATACATAGTTTTGTAGTAGGTAGAAAAGTACTAGTTTGAAGAGCTTCCAACGAAAACTTCCATAAAGAGAAGTCAAAATATAGGAGGGGGAAGTATAAAGGAGGGGTAGTATAACGGAGGGGAAGTATAACGGAGGAGAAGTATAACGGAGGGAAAGTAAAACGTTGGAGGAAGTATGAAGGAGAAAAAGTATAACGGAGGAGGAAGTATAAAGGAGGGAAAGTATAAAGGAGGGAAAGTATAAAGGAGGGAAAGTATAACGGAGGGGAAGTACAAAGGAGTGGGAAGTATAAGGGAGGGAAAGTATAAAGGAGGGAAAGTATAAAGGAGGGAAAGTATAAAGGAGGGAAAGTATGGGAGTCTTGCAACTGGGCCAATCCTTTCTACCTGATAAAAAATGTCGCCGATGGACGTATCTAACTGGGCCATTGTATCAAAATCATAAGTATCTAACTGGGCCAATGAACACTAAAATGATTGTATCCAACTGGGCCAATACTTGATTATCAACAAATGCGAGGAGAATTGGTCGTTTTTACTACTGCAACAAACTAACCATGTTTTTAGATGGTACTTTCCAGTTCGTACTTTAAACAGTGTCTCAAGACACACGGATTTATCGGAAATAATTACATTCCACTCGTTTTTTGTTTGATTAACAGTAAACGAGAAGAGGCTTATAAGTTAAAAAAGGCAATTTTGGTCAAAAATGCCTTAAAAAAGTCAATTTTTGGTCAAAAATGCCATAAATCTGTTGTTTTTAAGACAAAAACTGTGAAAAATGCTTTTAATGAAAGGCAATTTTGGTCGAAAATGCCTTAAAAATGCAATTTTGGTCAAAATGCCTTAAAATAGGTAATTTTGGTCAAAAATGCCTTAAAAGAAGTCAATCTTTGGTCAAAAATGCCATAAATCTGTTGTTTTTTCAGACAAAAACTGTGAAAAATGCTTTTAATGAAATGCAATTTTGGTCGAAAATGCTTTTAATGAAATGCAATTTTGGTCGAAAATGCCTTAAAAATGCAATTTTGGTCAAAAATGCCTTAAAAAAGGCATGGCCGTGTGCCCGACAAGTGGGATGCAGGTTTCATTTAACTCAAGCTTGGTGGCGTGCAATTCAGAGGTTCGGGTTGACAGTCGAATATAAAACGATACAACTGTAGGATCAATAAAATATGAAGTACATTTTTAATTTGATTTTTTTATTGTTATCCTACTACAAAATCGACGGTATTAATTTTGGCCGACTTGGGCACCAGTTTTTGGCCGAATTAGTAACTATGGCTTTCGAGTGGTTGGCCGAGTTGGGCACGATAGTTGTCAAGTCGTTGGCCCAGTTAGATATATTTTGGGTCGTTGATGAAAATATTTGGCCCGGTTGGTTACCAGCCGAAAGTATAACGGAGGGGGAAGTACAAAGGAGTGGGAAGTATAAGGGAGGGGTAGAATGAAGGAGTGGAAGTCTTAGAGAAACCCGATTTTATCACGGTTTTTCGCTCCAAAAAAAACGCCTTTTCTGGCGTTTTTCTGGTTTTTCCGCCCAGAAAAACCACTTTTTAAACAGATTTTTTGTCCTTTTTTTTCTGTTTATGAGAACTGCTGTCGTCTGAAACACAAAATTTTTGAGCTTTCCCTTTCTATTTTGGCTAAAAATTAATTTTTTTTGCGTATTTTTTAGGAGGGGAAGTATAACGGATGGGTAATTTTTTTTTTCAAAAAATTTTGTATTTTTTTTTTTCGAAAATTTTTCCAAGTATCAAGGTAAAAATAATGGATTTCGGCCCAAGGGAGGTCCCTCTCTTAGCGCGTGGAAGAATGAAATTTCTCCCTACTAAAATTATAATAGGTAATTGTAAAAAAATGATAATTTTTTGACATCGAAAACTCTTAAAAAATATAAGGAGTAATTGGTGAAAATCTGTCAAACTTCTTTAAAGAGAAGTCAAAATAGGAGGGGAAGTATAAAGGAGGGAAGTATAACGGAGGGGAAGTATAACGGAGGGAAAGTATGAAGGAGGGATAGTATAACGGAGGAGGAAGTATAAAGGAGGGAAAGTATAACGGAGGGGGAAGTACAAAGGAGTGGGAAGTATAAGGGAGGGGTAGAATGAAGGAGTGGAAGTCTTAGAGAAACCCAATTTTATCACGGTTTTTCGCTCCAAAAAATCTCCTTTTCTGGCGTTTTTCTGGTTTTTCCGCCCAGAAAAACCACTTTTTAAACAGATTTTGTGTTTATGAGAACTGCTGTCGTCTGAAACACGAAATTTTTGAGCTTTCCCTTTCTATTTTGGCTAAAAATTAATTTTTTTTTCGTATTTTTTTGGAGTTTTTTTCGGTTTTTGGAGCTTCAAACTCCCTTTCGAAACATTTTCAGGCGTCTTTCTGAGCGTTTTTTGTGTTATCAAACGTTTTGGGTTATCAAGAGTTTTCGCAGGAAAAAAACTGATTTAAAGTGATTTCCACACTTTTTCAGCAGAGAACCTCCGTTTTAACCAGGTTTTTGGACTCTTCGCCCGATATAACTTCCCTTTAACGGATTTCCAGAAGTTTTTCTCGGTTTTTCCTCTTTACAAAATTTTCCGCTGTTTTTCTGGTTTTTTTCGCCCAGAAACTACTCTTTAAACAGATTATTTGGGAGGGGGAGTATAAGGGTGGGGGTACAATGGAGGGGAAGTATGTACAAAGGAGGGGAAGTATAACGAATGGGTAATTTTTTTTTTTTTCAAAAAATTTTGCAAGTTTTTTTCGAAAATTTTTCCAAGTATCAAGGTAAAAATAATGGGATTTTGGCCCAAGGGAGGTCCCTCTCGTAGCGCGTGGAAGTATGAAATTTCTCCCTACTAAAATTATAATTATTGTAAAAAAATTATAATTTTTTTGACATCAAAAATTCTTAAAAAATATAAGGAGTAATTGGTGAAAATTTGGTGAAAATCTGACAAACGGTTCGGCTCGGTTTTTTAATATTTAAAACAGATGATCGTTGAATGATTTTTGAAAAAAAAAAGTGGCGGACATAATATGTCTGTTTGCAATTTTAAAAACTGACTGTCCGATTTTCACCAAATTTTCACCAAGTATTCCTTATATTTTCAAAAAATTTTGGAGGAAAAAAGAATTTTTTTTTTATACATATACAGGGTGTCCGGAAACACATGGCAAGCGTCTGGGAGAGCGTTAAAAAGTGGTTTTACGAAAAAAGTTAAATGTAAACCCCCCTTAATTTAAATCAAAGAATTTGATGGTGTAGTTTAAAATCCGCCTGGATATACAGGGTGTCCCAGACACAACCTAACTTCGTTATTTCAAACGAGAACCCCTATTTTTTATTTCAGATTCGTAATCTACGCAAAATTTCAAGTAGATTTGAGTACTCATATGACGATTTTGGACAACTTTTAAAAAATGTCAAAATTTAGCGTTTTTTGCGCTAAAATCCGTTAAAATTGACCTAGGAGACTCGTTTTTTTTTAATTCCACTTATTTTTTCCCGAAGAATCCAACTGTCTCAAATTTGAGCTTCTTCGCATTCTGCATCACGAGATTTCGTCGCTAATGGCCTTTTTTCAAGTTAGAACCCAAATTTTTAGTTCAGAAATGAAAATTAGCACTTGTTGAAAGGAATTTTTCTTTCGGACCACAAATTTTGAAAGAGCTACAGCGTCTTTTGTGTTTATGCATCAAAATTAAAATTCCGTCAACAAATCGCTAATTTCCATTTTTGAAGTATGGAATTTGGAGTTCTGAACTAAAAATTTGGGTTCTAACTTGAAAAAAGGCCATTAGCGACGAAATCTCGTGATGCAGAATGCGAAGAAGCTCAAATTTGAGACAGTTGGATTCTTCGGGAAAAATAAGTGGAATTAAAAAAAAAACGAGTCTCCTAGGTCAATTTTAACGGATTTTAGCGCAAAAAACGCTAAATTTTGACATTTTTTAAAAGTTGTCCAAAATTGTCATATGAGTACTCAAATTTACTTGAAATTTTGCGTACATTACGAATCTGAAATAAAAAATAGGGGTTCTCATTTGAAATAACGAAGTTAGGTTGTGTCTGGGACACCCTGTATATCCAGGCGGATTTTAAACTACACCATCAAATTCTTTGATTTAAATTAAGGGGGGTTTACATTTAACTTTTTTTCGTAAAACCACTTTTTAACGCTCTCCCAGACGCTTGCCATGTGTTTCCGGACACCCTGTATAGTAGGGAGAAATGTGATACTTTCCCCAGGGTGAGATCAACATCCCTCTGGTAGACGGCTCATTATTTCTACCTTGATATAAAAAAAATTGTCAAAATTTGTCTAAATGCTTGAAATTATTATTACCCCTCCTTTTCACTTCCCCGTCCTTGAATTTCCCCTCCCTTATACTTAACTCTCCTTGAACTTTCCCTCCTTTATACTTCTCTCTCCGTTATACTTCCCCTCCTTGATACTTCCCCCTCCTATGTTCCTTCTCTTTGAAAAAGTTTTCGTTGGAAGCTCTTCAAACTTTTAGTCAGATTTTCAGTTTTCAAAGGATTTCTGTTTTTCCTCAGTTTTTCATCTTGAAATCCCCTAATTCATCAGATTTGACATTTTCTTATGATTGTCAAGCTGTTCCTTCAACTGTAATCCAAATTTAGAAGGGATTAGGACACTGTTTTTGATCATTGTTCCTGGAATAGAATAAGGAAAGCAAAGCACGAATTCGCTCCTTTCCTGGAACCATGAAATATAATAAAGCCCGTTGGATCCGTTTATTCCGGGAACTCTGGTAGTCTAAATTACGCCTTGCTTTCCTGGAAATCCTGTGTATTCTGGGAGTCGATTTCCACCCTCTGGTATTTAATATTGATTTTTTTATTTCAACTTTGTCTTCAAATATATATACCTATTGTCTCCAATTTAAGCTCTAGATAATTAAATTTGAAAGAAAGAAAATTTGAAAAAATGAAAATCGACGAGGATTCCCTACGAAGAAAGGTGGTTCCAGAGCTCCCCTTGGTGGACTACAAAAGTATATTAAATTAACTTCCTTAAAGAAGTTATTGTGATACCCTCCACGTCGGCTTTTTAGGGAAGGGTCTTCCAGACCTCGGAGGGTCAAATCGAATATTGATTTTTAACCATCTAAACTTTGTCTTTGGTTCCGGCCGGCCGTCCGTAGCATTTTTCCGGAAAACTTCACGGCCTCAGTTTTCAACCGATTTTCACCAAATCTTATATTTTTTAATGTTTGGCTCTTTAGCTCATGCGAATCGCGCAAATGGGGAACGTTAATTTTTTAGTTGATAAAAGTTGCAGAGGGAGAAGAATGAAAAAAAAACCGGATATTCCGCGACCGGTTTCGGCGTACTACGCCTCATCAGGTGGACTATTTCCTTATTTTTCATTCTCCTACACTTTTTACTTGACTTCAATTAGCCGGTATTATGGACACTGCGGGAAGGTGGACAAACAATGCGTTTATACGGCATCCCCCCCGGCTCCACTACCTCCTAATTGGTCACTACACCAATAAGGAAATAGTAAACCTGATAAGGCGTATTACGCCGAAACCGGTCGTGGAATATCCGTTTTTTTCATTCTTCTCCCCCTTGCAACTTTTATCAACTAAAATCTATTGTTTACGAATTTTTGGTGTAATAAAAAAAATGTTTTTTTATTTTTTTATTTTAGTAGGGAGAAATTAGATACTTTCCCCGTTTACGAGAGAGGCATCCCTCGGGCAGAAAGCCCTTTATATCTACCTTGATACTTGGAAAATTTTTTGGAAAAAAAAAACTAAAAAAAAAAGGACTGACAAAATTTAAAAAAAAAATTCCCTCCGATATACTTCTCCTCCTTTGTACTTCCCCCTCCGTTATACTTCCCCCTGCGTTATACTTCCCCTCCGTTATACTTTCCCCTCCGTTATACTTTCCCCTCCGTTATACTTCCCCTTCTTTATACTTCCCCCTCCTTAATACTTCCCTCTCCTATATTTTTACTTCTCTTTTAAGAAGTTTTCGTTGGAAGCTCTTCAAACTAGAAATTTTTTTCCATGGTGCCTTAATTTTTGTCAGATTTTCACCACACTTTTGTAATTATCTTTAAAAAATTTAGGATAAATTGAGGCGCTCCGAGTACGAAGGGCGAACTCAACATCGGACAAATTTTTTTTTTTTCATTTTCAGATTCTAGACCTCTTGGTGAATACACCCATATAATTTTTATGTAGAGTTCGCCCTTTTTTCCCTTTTAAATACGTAAAAACCGATATGCGGCAAAGCTCTAACTGCGATATCCGAGCGGGTACGAAGGGCGAACTCCACATCCTAGTCCACAACCCCCCACTCCTTTTCCCATTCCAGGGCATGACTTTTCTGTTGAGTTCGCCCGTAACATAAAACTTTAAAATGCAAATATCTCGAAACTACGTTTTGTTGAGTTCGCCCTTCGTACCCGGAGCGCCTCAATTAATGTATGGAAGTTCCACTAGCTCTCTACCCCACAATTTAGAATTTTTTAGTGATTACCTTACACAAAAGGAAGTTATTTCACAAATGATCGAATTCCATTCGTAAAATAGAAGCTATGAGAATCATTGTGATGAGTGCTTAATGAAACGTGAAAATTTAACAAGATGTGAAAAAATGTCGGGGGGAAAAAACTAAATCTGTTCAACTATAATAAAACTCGTATATTCCCGCAGAGAATAAATCAGTTGTAAAAACTCCTCGCTAAAAAGTAGCCAAAAAAGGTATGAAGGTGGAAAAAATTGAAGATCACGCCCAGCGAGACCACACTGTACAGGCGAGAACTCCCAAAATTTCTTCCTTTTCATTAGTTTTCGAATTTGAAATTTCATCATATTTTTTAAGAACAAAAAAAATTCTTTTTCTACAGGGGTATTTGGTGAAAATTCGGTGATACTCAGACTGTAGAACCGTTTCCAGAGCTCCGCTTGGTGGTTGTTCTATCAGATTAATTGAGGCGCTCCGGGTACGAAGGGCGAACTCGACATCGGACAAATTTTTTTTAACTTCCTTAAAGAAGTTATCGTGATACCCTCGACGTCGGGTTTTTGGGGAAGGGTCCTCCATTTTTTTTTTTCATTTTTAGATTCTAGACCTCTTGGTGAATAAACCCATATAATTTTATGTTGAGTTCGCCATTTTTTCCCCTTTAAATACGTAAAAACCGAAACTTTAAAATGCGAATATCTCGAAACTACGTTTTGTCGAGTTCGCCCTTCGTACCCGGAGCGCCTCAATTATAAAATTAAAATAGACAGAAAGTCGTACACTGGGGACCGGTGATTATGTCTGCATTAGATATTCGGCTTAAGTCAAAGTATAATCTCTCACATGAAAAATTGCCGAATTAAAAGGGTTTTTTTTTGGCGAAAGGGGGTGGATGAAAATTTTCTTTCATCTTGTCATTAAAAAAAGAATTAAGTATGTGAGCTTTTATGTGAATGCCGAGGAGATTGTAAAATGGGGAAGCCGGCTATAAATAAGATAGGAAGGGGCGAGGAAGGCCCTGACAGTGAGCGATGACCATGCAAATGAAGCGATGTTAGGCCACTGGCAGATATTGCAAACAACCAGACTCCTAACGCAAACTGGGGAGTTCCATTTTCTTCTAAAAAGAAACATAAAAAAAAGTCGCCTGATAAAAAGCTTATCGACTTATTAGTGCAGCCCGTGCTGCAAATAGCACCTACGTCGTGCGTGCACCAAAATGCAATGATAAAGTACAAGACTTACGATAGTAGAGCACGGGACTTAATAGAAGTCCATTATTAGACATTTTATAATGCATGAATTGAGCAAAACATGAAATTCATTAGGGAAGTTTATGTGCTGTTTTACCACACGAGGCTCTTTTATTTTTTCATGTTACATCAATATTTTTAAGTAAATTAACAACTTTTAAGATAACAAAAAGACTAATGGCTGGTCAAGGTCTAGCCAAAGAGAAATGAGGTTAAATTCGACAAAGCGTTAAAATGGGAAGATGCCTATAGGTAGTTTCCTATATTTGAGCACTAAAAATAATCGGAAATTTTTTTACAAAAGCGCTTTCTCGTTCTTTTGGGAATCTCTACGCGGCATAGGGAGTGGATTTTCCGAAAAAAATTTTCTTTCGGAAAATAAAAAACTTACTTTTTGAGTAAAATATTTTTTCCAAAAAACTGGTAGTCAATTAGTAGGTTTTTACGAGAGCTTTCCAAAAATGTAATATAAGAAAAGCTAACACAATAAAATGACATTCTAGTATTTTTTTTTTCTTATTTAAAAAACAACTTAAGAGTCGTTACATTAGGGGGAAAGTTCTTATAAAAAAACGGATTTTTAATCCTCAGTTTTGATCCTGTGCCGAAAGTCTGCAATTACTTTTCGGGAAAAGGTATGAGCGTTGAAGTGCGGAAAAAGGGGTAGAGGGATGAAGTGGTTTCCTCATTATTCTGAAGCCTCTTTTACAGTTTTCCTCCGTTGACTACGGATGAGCTTCTCTTGTTTCCTTTTAGATGAAGGCTAGCGAAAGCTTCACTTTTGGAAACATAGTTAAAACGCATTGAGATTCTCGCTTTTGATTTTAATTTTTTTTCTTCACTCCCCGCTTTCAAGACTGTATAAATGATGAGCTATAAAGTGAAAGGTAAATATAGTAGCCATTAATGTAACAGACAAGGAAGTTACTGGAGTAGCCATTTCTGCCAGTAGCCACTACCATACTTTCCGATTTAATGACCCCCTCATTGTCAGGTGGGTAAAATATGTTGCCACAGAGCTAAAATAAAATTGCTTTACAATCTCGCCATTTTTTTCATAGTCGTTTTTCCAATAAATGACTCATGTTTACGGATGACTCATCAGTCACCAGTTGCGCACTGGTTTTTCCTCATGATTCACATTCACTTTTGATTTAAAAAATAGGATTTTTGTAGGGATATTTGGATTAATCGTTTGAGAATTATGGAAGTTTGGACCGTTCTACCTTACGGCCAAGGTCGCATCATCGATTTTGATTAGGGAGAGGAAAACTCGGTAAAAAGGATGTTTCTTTGGCAAAAAAAAAAAAGTGACAAAGGCTGCATTTCCACGATAAAAAGTACTTGTTTGAAGACCTTCCAACGAAAGTACAAGGGGGAAGTATAAGGGAGGGGGAAGTAAAAAGGAGTGGAAGTATAAGGGAGGGGAAGTACAAGGGAGGGGGAAGTACAAGGGAGGGGAAGTATAACGGAGGGGATTTTTTTTTCAAAAAATTTTCAAAGTTTTTTCGAAAAGTTTTCTTTTTAAATTTTTTTTTAATTTCTCCCTACAAAATGAAAATTATAATTTTTTACTCCAAAAATTTTTAAACATATAAGGAGTATTTCGTGAAAATCGGATGGAAACTGTGGCCGTAAAGTGTTCCGGAAAAAAATGCTACGGACGGCCGGGCGGAACCACAGACATAGTTGAGATCGGTAAAGATCAATATTCGATTTGACCCTCCGGGGTCTGGAAGACCCTTCCCCAAAAAGCCGACGTAGAGGGTATCACAATAACTTCTTTATGGAAGTTAAAAATGAAGTCCTGATAAAATTTGGTGAAAATGGAATGAAAATTGCGGCCGTAAAGCCGGCCGGAAAAACGTGCGATTTATGTCTACCTTGCGAGTAGAGTTGATGCGACATAATTCGTACAATAATTTAATTTCTGCAGTAAAAATCATTTTACCATTTTTATACATTTTGAAAATTTAATGAGGAAAAAATTAAACAAAATAAATTAAATTTACCTTTTTTTTGCGTTTTAATTGATGTTTATTTTTATTTCATTTAATTTATTCATTTAATTATCATTTTAATTGCCCAATAAATAAGAAGATCCGGAAAAAAAGGGGACTTAAGGGTCCGTTATACCACTAATACGGTGGCGTTTTTTCTTTGAAGTTTTTCTCCAATTTACGAGAAAACTGTTGATTTTTCAACAATTTTTCTTTTTGATTCGGCTTTAGAATATATTTATTTACTTAAATAAAAGAGACTTTCAGGGGTCTTTCAGTATTTAACTTAAAGAAGTTATTGTGGGATGTTGGGTTTTTCGGGGAGGGGTCTTCCACACCCTGGAGGGTCAAATCGAATGATGATCTTTACCGATCTCAAATTTGTCTGTGGCGCCGGCCGTCCGTAGCATTTATCCGGAACACTTTACGGCCACAGTTTTCAACCGATTTTCGCCAAATTTTCCTTAGTCGATGAACAAGAAACTAACGAAGGCGATTTTTGAATTTGGGAAAAATGGCGGAGGTATGTCTGTTTGAAAATTTAAAAAAAATTCGCAGCGGCCGAAAAAACAAACTTGTCCCCTCCCTTATACTTCCCCCTACTTTATACTTCCCCCACCGTTGTACTTCCCCTCTTTAATACTTCCCCCTCCTATATTTTTACTTCTCTTTAAGGAAGTTTACGTTGGAAGCTCTTCAAATTAAGTAGTATTTTTTTTTTTAATTTAGAGAAAATTAAAATTAAAATAGATAAAATTAAGGTATTTAGAACAATCAAAAAGAAAAATTTGTAAAAACCAATAGTTTTCTCGCTAAATTGGAGAAAAGTTGAAAGAAAAAACGCCACCGTATTAGCGGTATAATGGATTCTTGAAGATTAAACTTCCCCTCCGTTATACATCCCCTCGGTTATACATCCTCTCCCTTATACATCCCCTCCCTTATACTTCCCCTGCGTTATACTTCCCCATGAATGAAAAACCGCCACTGTATAAGTGGTGAAATGGACCCTTGAAGAGTGCACTTCCCCTCCGTTATACTTCTCTCTCCGTTATACTTCCTTCTCCGTTATAGTTCCCCTCTTTAATACTTCCCCCTCCTCTATTTTTACTTCTCTTTAAGGAAATTTACGTTGTTAGCTCTTCAAACTAGTATTTTTTTTTAAATTTGGAGAAATTAAAATAAAAATCGATAAAATAAGGTTTTTAGAACAATCAAAAAGAAAATTTTTAAAACACCAACAGTTTTCTCGCAACTTTGGGGGGAAAAGCTCAAAGAAATAACGCCACCGTATTAAGTGGTATTATGGTAAACTTCCCCTCCGTTATACTTCTCCCTCCTTTAAACATCCCCTCCCTTATACTCCCCCCCCCTTGTTATACTTCTCCAGCGTTATACTCCCCCATGAATGAAAAAAAAAGACCACCGTATAAGTGGTATAATGGACTCTTGAAGAGTAAACTTCCCCTCCATTATACTTCTCCCTCCGTTATACATCCCCTCGCTTATACTCCCCCGCGTTATACTTCCCCATGAATGAAAAACCGCCCCTGTATAAGTGGTACAATGGACCCTTGAGAAGTAAACATCCTTTTTACGAAAAACGCGATTGTCTTTTCCAATCGTGATTCGAATCCCGGCCGTAAAATGTAACATTTTATGTGTTGCTCAAAACATAAAAAATGCAAAATAAAATGGATTTTGTTGTGAATATTATGTAAGGTCGAAAAAATATCTTCGCCCCCTTATTTACAAATCCAGTGAATTTATACGTTCTGGATGTCTGGTCGGGTGTTTACAGTCTCTAGACTAGATTGTCGTCTAGGGGGATATACCCTTTCGTTATTACGTATGTGACTAGCCTCGCTCGTATAACATCCCCTTCTTCTTTACCGTTTTAACCTTTATTTTGCACATCCCTTATATTTCTAGCGGCACTCACTAAGAACTTTGGATATTACCCCCTTTGGAAGTTTTAACCCATATTTACGGTCGGCTATTCACAAAGATAACGGATAACTTTACGAGTTGAATTGTTTGGATATTTACGTGTTTTTTAACCATTAAAAGCTTTTATCTTTGTCTTTTATCGGAAAGAATGTTTTGCCATAGAGTAATCCATGAAATACTCCTTTAAGGATTTGTCAAACAAATCCCTTTAGGGCATATCTCATCAAAATAAGGAAAAATGCTTTAGTAAATTGGACTTTTTTTTTATAAAACTTTTTTTTTTTAATTAAAAAGAAATGTTTCTAATCCGGAGATAATAGGAAAAATATACATTTATAATAAAAGTTAGCGTGTTAGATTGATTGATGTCATCATATATAGCTGGACCGTAGGTATATATCCAGCGTTGTGTAAAATGCATTTAAGATGGTTCGGATAAGGAGAGTAAAAAGGTCATTCTACGGCTCTGCGGGCACGAGAGTTGGCGTGCCGTTAGGGTTGTAGCCGAGCGCTTAGATAACACCACACATCTATCACACATACACGCACCACCTCACACACATACGTCGACCGTCCTCACCCTACACTTATTTTCCACCCTAACACATTGACAGAATATGCTCTTACACCTCTCGCTTTCAAACTTGTCTCTTACTAATCTCAATCCCCTCCCGCTATTTAATACTCTAACTAATCCTACACGCTAACGCTCACGTGTTGGCACTAGTTTGCGCTTAGCACAAATCGACTTTTATTCACAAACTGTCAACAGCCTTAGGGAAAGTTTTGAAATACGACCCTAAATTTACTTTCTCTGGGTAGTCTCTAAAAAACTACTTTCGCACACGGTAACTCCCTAAAGTAGCGCAATTCAATCATTTTTCGTCCCTACTATCGGAAAATTTTTTTCTAAAACAGAGGTAGAAAAGTGCTAGTTAGAAGAGAACAAAAACTTCCTTAAAGAGAAGGAACAATATAGGAGGGGGAAGTATTAAGGTGGGGGGAGTATAAAGGAGGGGAAGTTTAAGTAGTGGGGAAGTATAAAGGAGGGGAAGTTCAAGGAGGCGGAGGTATAAGGATGGGGAAATACAAAAGAAGGGGAAGAATGATTTCGACCATTTAAACAATTTTTTCTTTTTTCAAAAAATTTTCAAAGTTATTTTTCCAATTTTATTTGTTTTTTTTTTTTTTTTTTTTTTTTTTTTGGTTTTCGAAAAATTATCTGAGTTTTCTTCCCCCCGAAAAATTTTCAAAGTTATTTTTTCAATTTTTTCGTCAAAATGTTGTAAGTTTTTTTTCGAATTTTTAATTTTTAATTTTTTGAAAAATTTGGAGTTTTTTTTTTCAATGATTTTCGTCATAAATTTTTCTAAGTTATTAATTTTTTTTTTTCAAAATTTTTGTAAGTATCAAGGTAGAAATAATGGGCTTTCTGCCCAAGCAATGCCTCTCTCGCAAAAAGTGCAAGTATAAAATTTCTCCCTACTAAAAAACAAAAAAAATTTTTTTTTATCACACCGAAAATTTGTAAAAAATATAAGAA
This sequence comes from Orius insidiosus, assembly GCA_014119065.1. Taxonomy (NCBI): domain Eukaryota; kingdom Metazoa; phylum Arthropoda; class Insecta; order Hemiptera; family Anthocoridae; genus Orius; species Orius insidiosus. The sequence continues at coordinate 33,252 of JACGAQ010001627.1, forward strand.
GTATTTGGTGAAAATTTGGTGAAAATCGGACCAATGGAACGCAGGGAAAGTATAACGGGGGGAAGTATAAGGGAGGGGATGTATAACGGAGGGGAAGTTTACTCTTCAAGGGTCCATTATCCATATATGTATACAGGGTGTCCGGAAACACATGGCAAGCGTCTGGGAGAGCGTTAAAAAGTGGTTTTACGAAAAAAAGTTAAATGTAAACCCCCCTTAATTTAAATCAAAGAATTTGATGGTGTAGTTTAAAATCCGCCTGGATATACAGGGTGTCCCAGACACAACCTAACTTCGTTATTTCAAATGAGAACCCCTATTTTTTATTTCAGATTCGTAATCTACGCAAAATTTCAAGTAGATTTGAGTACTCATATGACAATTTTGGACAACTTTTAAAAAATGTCATAATTTAGCGTTTTTTGCGCTAAAATCCGTTAAAATTGACCTAGGAGACTCGTTTTTTTTTTAATTCCACTTATTTTTTCCCGAAGAATCCAACTGTCTCAAATTTGAGCATCTTCGCATTCAGCATCACGAGATTTCGTCGCTAATGGCCTTTTTTCAAGTTAGAACCTAAATTTTTAGTTCAGAAATGAAAATTAGCACTTGTTGAAAGGAATTTTTCTTTCGGACCACAAATTTTGAAAGAGCTACAGCGTCTTTTGTGTTTATGCATCAAAAATTAAAATTCCGCCAACAAATCGCTAATTTCCATTTTGAAGTATGGAATTTGGAGTTAAACTTGAAAAAAGGCCATTAGCGACGAAATCTCGTGATGCTGAATGCGAAGATGCTCAAATTTGAGACAGTCGGATTCTTCGGAAAAAAATAAGTGGAATTAAAAAAAAACGAGTCTCCTAGGTCAATTTTAACGGATTTTAGAGCAAAAAACGCTAAATTTTGACATTTTTTAAAAGTTGTCCAAAATTGTCATATGAGTACTCAAATCTACTTGAAATTTTGCGTAGATTACGAATCTGAAATAAAAAATAGGGGTTCTCATTTGAAATAACGAAGTTAGGTTGTGTCTGGGACACCCTGTATATCCAGGCGGATTTTAAACTACACCACCAAATTCTTTGATTTAAATTAAGGGGGTTTACATTTAACTTTTTTTCGTAAAACCACTTTTTAACGCTCTCCCAGACGCTTGCCATGTGTTTCCGGACACCCTGTATAGTACCGCTTATACGGTAGCGTTTTTTCTTTGAACTTTTTCTCCAATGTAGCGAGAAAACTGTTGGTTTTAGACAATTTTCTTTTTGATTGTTCTAAAAACCTTAATTTTCTCCAAATTAAAAAAAAATACTTATTTCAAGAGCTTTCATCGTAAACTTCCTTAAAGAGAAGTAAAACTATAGGAGGGGGAAGTATAACGGAGGGAGAAGTATAAAGGAGGGGAAGTATAAGGGTGGGAGAAGTATAACGGAGGGGAAGTTTACTCTTCAAGGGTCCATTATCCCGACGGTGGCGTTTTTTCTTTGAACCTTTTCTCTAAAGTAGCGAGAAAACTGTTGGTTTTAGAAATTTTCTTTTTATTGTTCTAAAAACCTTAATTTTATCAATTTTTATTTTAATTTTCTCCAATTTATAAAAAAAATACTAGTTTGAAGAGCTTCCAACGTAAGCTTCCTTAAAGAGAAGTAAAAATATAGGAGGGGGAAGTATTAAAGAGGTGAAGAATAACGGAGGGGGAAGTATAAGGGAGGGAAGTATAACGGAGGGAAAGTATAAAGGAGTGATAAGTTTTTTTTTTTTTTTTTTTTTTTTGGCCGCAGCGCAGTTTTAAAAATTTCAAACAGACATATCTCCGCTATTTTTTCGAAATTAAAAAATTATTATATAAGTTTAAGTTTATATTTGAGTTGCAGATTTGTTGATTGCGATTTCTGCTATTTTATGGTCAAATGCATTATGGCGACACGAATACAATCCAAAATCCTCATTCATCGGATTTCCGGGAGTTCTTAAATCATTAATTAGACCGAGAAAGACCATTTTTTCGGATTTTAGGGAATTTTCCTCAGTTTTTCGAGAACCCCCTTTTTTTTTCCTCTCTCTTTCATCGAAATAACGCCTTTTTCGCCAGATTTTCAGCAGTTTTCTCCCCTTTTGTACTTATTTTTTTAAAACATAAACTTAACTATGTAATAACTTAAATAAGCCTTCGTTAGTTTCTTGCAAAATTGGGTGACCAGCGCAGCGGCCGTAGCGCATTGAGCCAACTTTTAGACAGACATATCTCCACCATTTTTGCGAAATTAGAAACAAAAATACTCTTGAAATTTTCAAGTTAACTATAAAAGGAAGATCCTGTGAAAATGGGGGTCGTAAAGTGGAGAGGCAACCCCGGTGAAGATCACTAATCAACAGGGAAAAAACCGAATATAGAGGGTAATCCAATAACTTCTCTTTTGAGAAAGTTATAAAAAACCGTTCCGTTAACTTGATGGGAAAGGTTATTAATTTTAATTTCTGAAAAACCTGTTGAAGGTAAGTCTTGAAGATGTTGCCACAAGGAAAACTCGTACAACATTTTAATTGCATTTTTTCCGCTTCCTTAGGCCCGTTGGTTTTAACCAAGTTATAAAACTGCAGAGGAATAAAACGTCTTCAGGCCCAGGTACCTAACTCAATTAGGGAAAGTGTAATCAATTTGTAATTTACTGCCAAGCCTCTTCAGACATTTTCCCCCATTTTTTTTTTGTCTCTTCATCCCTCCGAAAAATTAATTATCTTTTAATTCTCCATTTGTGAATTTATCTCCAGAAATTTTAAATGCTATGAAGAGTACAGTTTAATCCCGAATGATAATGATAAAAAATAAATTGTTTCGTTTTTTACATCACTTGAGAAAGGGCTATCGATCCTAGAAGAAACAACAAGAAATTCATAGCAGAGTAAACCGATTTTGCATAATAAGCAAAATTCAGTTTAACCCATAAACAGCTCGATTATGTTTACAGAATGTTAGATTAAGTTTTCCCCATCTTGTGTAGCTTCTTCATAAAACGTTATCATAGCAGAAATTAATTTAGGTGCCCACCAGTTCGAAAAACACCGCTTGGGTCGGAGAAGCTAATGCACCGAAAATCCCGAGAAACGGGTATTTACCGAGCGAAATACGTGGAAAACAAGGATTTTCCAGGAAAGGGAGGGATTAGGGAGCCCCAGGTTGATCACCCTTCCCTTCTAAAAGATGAGTAGATGAAGAAAGCGGCCAAAAGTGATGCTTATTACCGAGGGAAACTCACTAAAAATCTTTAAAATGAAACTTTTTGTCCACCAGAAGAGCTCAAAAGTTTGTTTCAAAGGCATTTTCAAGGTCAAAAGATGGAGAAAAACCCCCCCAAAAAATCTGTTTAAATTAACACTCTCAGCGCGGGTCGATATATATCGAGTAGAAAGTTCCTTTCCCTGGGCGGGTCTTGGGCGGGTCGATATATATCGACCGTTCATGCGTCTTTTAAAAAGCGATTTTCGATGCTTAAAACAGTGAATTTCGCACAACCGTTGACATACGTTAATTCTTAAAGGGTTTTTATACCTAAATACGGCCTTAGCTTGACTCTAGACCTTTTTCTTCATTTCGATTTTGACTTTCAAAGTAGACAGTTGAACCAGCTACTTCACGGAGACGTTTTCAGTTTAATTTGGGATTATTTTTCTACTTTTTGACTGTAAGTTTTTTTAAATAATAATTTTTAAACTATTAATTAACTTATGATCACAACTTTTTGCCGTTTTTATTAATATTATTTAGCTTTTAGACCAAAAGAGTAGAAAAAACCAAAAGCGTTCCTTCTCACAATGGGACCTGTTACTACTAATTTCGGGTAATTTCTTTAAAAACTTATTAATTTTTTGTTCTATTAAGTTAAATTAAACACAAAATTATTTATTAGGTACAACGATCATAAGTTAAAATCATTTTTTTTAGTATAATTTAAAAAAAAAAGGAAAGACTTCCGAGCGGTCAAGAGCAGTGGCGAATTCGGAAACTAAAACTTTGAACGGTAGCAGTTCGTTCTATGTTTCACTCTAAAAACAAATTCGTTACTTTTTACCTTTTCCAACTTTATTAAGGCCGAAGATTCATTTAATTTTTTAGTAGATTTTATTCAAAATTATTCACTTTTATTAATTATTTTAGTTTTTGCACTTAGAAAAAATAAATAACTACTTACCCAATTTTTCTAAAACAGCATTAAATACCTATTTTCAAATACTTTTCATTATGGTAGAGATCCGCGCTGTTTTTTTTCTATAAAATTTTTTTTTAACGGTTTTTCCCTCCAGGTCATTTCACCGGATTTGAGATAATCTTTACCTACTTACGTATTAAGTTTTGACAAAAAAATCGTTAAATTAACTAAAGTTTCCTTTCTAATCCCAACGGTTTTTTCGGGAATCCCAAGCCGTTACAAATGGCTAGTGACTTAATTTTTTATTATTTGTCATCAGAAAAGCAATTTTGAATAATTTGAGTAGGTACCATAAATATTTCGCACCCGTGAAAATGTATCCACACGAAAATATATAACGAGCAAATGTAATAATATAAAAAAAAAATTAAGCTAATGGCTAAAAGTAATAGGTTGACCACTTAGAGAAGTTGATCCTAGTAACAGTTCCAAAATGGTATGAGAAGGGGAAAAACATTGCGGGATTGCCTACAAATCTGATATTTTGTGAGGGACAATTAAGCCTTATTTTGGCATAATTAACATGCCAAATTAATTTTATACTTCATTATTAATGTTTTTGGAGGTAATTAAGTAGTTTGACGAAAAAAAATTTTCCCGCCCCAGGGTGAGATTTGCCAGTTGGGGTTGCCGCGCTGAGAGTGTTAAGGTAGGTAAAACTAGATTTTTTTAAAAAGTAAGTACAAAAGGGGAGAAAACTGCTGAAAATCTGGCGAAAAAAGGCGTTATTTCGCCGAAAGAGAGAGGAAAAAAAAGGGGATTCTCGAAAAACTGAGGACAATCCCCTAAAATCCGAAAAAATGGGCTTTCTTGGACTAATGAATGATTTAAGAACTCCTGGAAAATCCGATGAATGAGGAATTTTGAGTGTATATGTGTCGACATGATGCGGTTCGCCATAATGCATTATCCATAATACCATAATACCATAAACGAAGAGATTTAACAGTTGTCGTTTCGACATAAAATTTGTTGTTTCAGCATAACGCAGTTTATTTATTTATTTATTTATTTATTTATTTATTTATTTATTTATAGCCACATGCTTACGGGTTGCTACATGTCAACCCAAATAGCACCTGATTCATTACAATATTTATTATACAATACATAACAAAAATAATAACAATATTGAAAAACTAAACTAAAATATCAATAAATAAGAATGTACATAAAAATATATAAACAATAGAAAAAGTTAATAAACAAAGTTGAAAATAAAGGAAACTTTCATTTTAAAGAACATGTCGTTTCGCCATAAAACTGTTTCTGTCGTTAGGGCTTAATACATCTCGCCATAAAGTAGGGACAGTCAAAGAGCAAGTCTGCCTATTTCCGCATTTTAAAACGCGATTGTAGCGAAACGACAAAATCCTTAAAACTTGAAAGTTCACCTTAATCAAATTAGGAAATCCTCGCGAGAGGAAAAAAATTAACTCCCTTATGTCACTAAACGAGCTGATCCCATTGGCTGACTACCTGTTTTTCCTAGTTTATGGTGAGGTGCTTTATGTTGAATTGCATAATGGTGAACTGTCAAGTTTTAAGGTTTTTGTCGTTTCGCTACTATCGCGTTTTAAACGGCGAAAGTATCCTTCGCTGATCTTTGATCTTTAGCTGTCCCTAGCTTATGGTGAGATGTATTATGCCCAAACGACAAACAGTTTTATGGCGAAACGACAAGTTTAAAGAGAGGCTTTAATGGTGATGACTTGCTTTTTTTATGTCGACTTCTTATTGAAAAGTCGTTGATGTCGTCACGCTTTATGTTGAAATGCTTTATGCTCAAAATTTTTGAACTTTATGTTTAATTGCATTATGGTGAACTACAGATTTTTTATGTCGACATGCTGATTTTTTATTTTTAACTGCTTCAGGGTGTAATGCTGTTGAACGGTGCGGTGTTTTCCCGGATTTTGAGGTTCAGAAAACAAAAACTCCCATCAGGTTAAAACAGGTCTTACTGCCGAAAGAGACAGGAAATTGTCTTAAATAAGGAAGAAAGAGGGTCAAACGTTCCAAACTCCAAAAATCTTTAAAAAAAAATAAGTTTTTCGGCCTAAAAATCCGAAAATTGAGGTTGATAAATTTTTATTGTTCAATTATAACCGACTTTTGAATGCCTACAAACTAACTGACGTCTTGAACCTAACTAAAAATTACTTTTTTGACAACAGGGTGGGGGAACAATCCCCACCTATTTCTGGAACTATACACTACGGCGCGGAAAACGCCCAATCAGGTACTACGGATACTTTCCGATCTTGATGGAGAGAAAAAAGCCCATAAAGGATTCTTGGCTTCAGGATCATGAATATGTCTCAAAAAAGTGGGAGGATGATTCAATAAATTCCGAAGGACTGTACTTTTTTTGTCGTCTTCTTAAATAACTGATTTGTATGTTCTAATTTAGCTTTTAATCTCTTTTTCTTTGAAAGGGCAATTCTTTCTGTTTTATTAACTTTAGAATAAAAGGAGAAAAGGTTGATAATGCCCCTACGAACAATGTATATAATTGGATTGAGTGAGGAATGTCAAAACCGCGAAATTTCTAGTGAATGCTCCCAATTAAGAATAAGCATTCGCGTTGAGTCCGATTGTTGTGTATCACTGTCGGTTGGGTAAAAGCGGGATGAATTAATAGGAATGTTCCCTAATTGAACAATACGTTCGGGCCGTGAAGTAGCATCCTTTTCGGCATTAGGAATAAACCCACCCTCTTTTCTAATTGATAAATTGTCACTCAAAATTAATTCCACTGCCCTGACAACAGATCTTTAAATTAGTTATTCCTTTGCTCCTCTTTGAGGAAGTATAAAACTGAATTGGACCCCGAACGTTCTCTGAAAGCTTAATTAGTTGAAAAAGTTGCTTCATTCAATTAAATCATTTATCAACATTTAAAATTTCTTCCCTACTTTTAATGTTTAAACGAAAAGATCGATTTTCTTAAATAAACTTCGTACCTAATATTAAATTACTACATTGATTTTGTTTTAATAGATTAAAATGAAGGGCAAGTGAGTAGGGATTGCAATCCCGGGATTAAATTTGATCCCGAAATTTCGAGATCCGGAATAAAAAATCCCGGGATCCCGGGATTTTCGGGATCGAATTTCGGGATTTGAAAAAAAAGTCTAAAACCAGTTAGCAAAATTTTCAAAAGCTGTCTTATGTCTTTCGAGGTGCAAAATGTAGAAAGCGGTATCCCATCTTTCGCTGCCATTCTTGAAATAATCTCGTCGCATTTTTCTTTTTGTACTCTTTGGTTGATAAAATTTGGTTATTTTACCTCGGTCGATGGTTGACGAAGATTCTGACGATTCTGAAGAGTCTTCTTCTTTTCTTCGCATCATGCTTTAAATTGAGCTTATGCTTTGAATTAAGATGGACGTGGAGCCCTTTAGTCGACCCCCCCTTGACACTTGAGAATACTGGAGCACTTAAAACATTTCGCCTCGTTCCCAGAGTCCGATTTATGGAAGTATTTCCAAACAGAAGAGCTGTCCAAATTTTTTTAATATAGGGGGAAAAAGACATGACTCCTCAATACGACACTTCGTGGTCAACTAAATCAATACAGCAATAAAACTTTATACATATTAAAATAATAAGGAGGGGAAAGGGCTTGTTTGTGCATGTTTGTAAACTAACGATTTTTTTCGTCTAAATTAATTAGACCTGTCACATAAAAACAAGATTTATTATGGGGTTTTCTGCACTCGTATCATCGCGACCTGTCAAACTCGCTAGATTATAAACCGTGAAATTAATATTAGACCTGTCATAGAAAAATAAGAAATATTGGTTTTATCTGCACCTGTTGACCTGTCAATGAAAAATAAATTTTCAAATCCCGAAAATCCCGGGATTTTAAAATCCCGATCCCAAGTGCTTTCGGGATCAAAAAAATCCGGGATCCCGGGTTTTCGGGATCCCGGGATCCCGGGATTGCAATCCCTACAAGTGAGTAAACACTGGAAAAAAGGAAGGGCCCCACGAAGGGAAACGAAAGTCTGGTCAAAATTTAGTTTATGGCCGAAAACGGCTGGACATTTTCAAAAACTCTTAGTTCGAACTCAATAACTTCTGAGGAGTGACCTTGAACTGTGGACAAAAATAAATTGTTTCTTTTACGAAAATTGAGGAGCTGGAGATAAAATCCGGAATGATTGGAGCTTACGGTCAAAAAAGGGAGAAGTACTCGTTTGACGAGCATCCAACGAAAACTTCCTTAAGGGGATATGAGGGTTTTAAGTTGGTAGCTTTGTACATTTTTCGATGTGACTAGCGGTTTTCGGTTTTTCCCTTCTATCTTGGAAACCGTCGCTCAAAACGAAAAAATGTTTTGAGTAAAAGTTGTAGTTACGGAAATTTACTACATAAACTATCTTATTGATTTTTTCTGTCAGAGCAATACTTTAGGAGATATGAAGGTTTTAAGTTTTCAGACAGGCTCCGTAGGATTATTAGTTTTAACCTCATAACTCCTTAAATATTGCTCTTACGCAAATAATGAATGAAGAGATTTTTGTAGGAAATCTTTGTACCTACAACTTTTACTTAGGACATTTTTTCGTTTTGAGCGACGGTTTCCGAGATAGAAGGGAAAAACCGAAAACCGTTGCTCACAACGAAAAATTGGCAAAGCAATTCACTTAAGAACCCTCATATCTCCTTAAGTATTGCTCTGACAAAAAAACCAATGAGGTCTTTTGGTAGGAAATTTCTGTAGCTACTACTTTTACTTATGACATTTTTTCGTTTTGAGCGACGGTTTCCGAGATAGAAGGGAAAAACCGAAAACCGTTGTTAACAACGAAAAATTTGCAAAGCAACTCACTTAAAACCATCATACTTCCTTAAAGAGAGGTAAAAATATAGAAGGGGGAAGAATAAAAGTGGGGGAAGTATACTGAGGGCGAAGTATAACTGAGGGGAAGTATAAGGGAGGGGAAGTAACGGAGGGGGGTGTTTTTTTTCCGAACATTTTTTTAAGTATCAAGGTAGAAATAATGGGACTTTGGCACAAGAGAGGTTCCTCTCGTAAAGCGTGGAAGTATGAAATTTCTCCCTACTAAAAAAATATTTAATTTTAAAAAAATGATAATTTTTTTCACCAAAAATTCGTAAAAAATTATCAGGAGTAATTGGTGAAAATTTGGTAGAAATGGGACCAACAGTTCGGCAGCAGCGAATTTTTTAAAATTTCAAACAGAAATATCATCGCCATTTTTTGGAAAATCAAAAATCTCCCTCGTTGGTTTCCTGTTCACCGACTAAAGAAAATTTGGTGAAAATCGGTTGAAAACTGTGGTCGTAAAGTGTTCCGGAAAAAATACTACGGCCGGACGGCACTACAGACAAAGTTGGGGTCGGTATAGATCTATATTGCAATTGACCCTACGGGGTCTGGAAGACCCTTCCCCATAATCGACGTGGAGGGTATCACAGTAACTTCTTTACGGAAGTTAAAAAAGTCCAAAAAAAGGGGATTTATTAAAAATTAATCGCTTAAGTGCAGCAAAAAATCGTGGGATTTTTTTTTCTTCAAATTCATGTGGGAAAATAAAGGAAAAATGATGGAACGATTTACACTTTATTTTCCAATTAATATAAAAATAGGTTGTGTACAAAATAATCGTATGGAAAAGGAACAAACGCGCGTCGTTTTTAAAAGAAAAGTACGTAAAAACACTTCATTCGTACGTTCGTTATTTCACACTTTTTCACGCGTCTCCCCTTCTGCGCAGGCTCGCCGTCTTTCCTTTATTCTCGTCCTCCTGTGGCGCGCTCTTCTAGGGCGCCTTGTGAATCCCCTGAGAAGGGATTCCCACATTCATTTATTTATTCTGAAAAGAACCTATTTTGGTGTTGTTGGCAGCGCGAAGAGAATAGCCAGAGGGTTTTCGACGTTGGGGAAGTAAACGGTTAGGGAATCAGCAGAGGTCAGAGCCGGTGTCCACCAAAATCGTGTTTTGGACGACTTGAGGTCACTCCTTCAACAGTCTTTCTCAAGATTAAAACTGAAATCACTATAAGATCGTCTCGCCACTGGAAATCGACACCACCGCCTGGACAGCAGCCGCCGAATCGAGAAGGAGTTTGGAACATCTGAGAGGATTCAAAAGAACGGACTTCCAACGAGCTCCTATAAGTCTAGCTCCCACGCTAGTCTCTCGCACCAGCCGATACGATACGCTTCCTCATCGCGCCTTCCAGGCAAGCGCTCGAGACTTCAGATCCTACACTTCAACGGCCCTTTTCAGGACCATTCGAGAACCACTCTCGCAAATATTGGAGGATATCCCTATATTGCAACGGCCCTTTTCAGGACCAACGAAGGGACCCAATATCTTAGAAAATTCATTTTCGACACGGGAACACATTTGATTTTTCTTCAGTAAAATGACGGAGGAAAAAGTTAAGGAAGTAGAAATGATGGTTGCCATTGGCAAAGAAGATATTATGGATTGTTCGCAACTTCAGAACGAAAATTCTGAGACAATTGCCACGAATTTTAAACTTCCTCCGACGATTACGGTTACGAAGCTCTCGTCCAAAAAGCGCACCATAAATTCATCGTCGCTGCCGACTTTTGAAGGCGTTACTGTGAAACGTATTCCGGTTCGAACGAAATGTCTGCTTCTGCCGCTCGTAGCCAGTTAAGGAAGTAGAAATGATGGTTGCCATTGGCAAAGAAGATATTATGGATTGTTCGCAACCTCAGAACGAAAATTCTGAGACAATTGCCACGAATTTTAAACTTCCTCCGACGATTACGGTTAGGTACGAAGCTCTCGTCCAAAAAGCGCACCATAAATTCATCGTCGCTGCCGACTTTTGAAGGCGTTACTGTGAAACGTATTCCGGTTCGAACGAAATTCTGCTTCTGCCACTCGTAGCCAACCATCGCTATCAAAATGATGGTTGCCATTGGCAAAGAAGATATTATGGATTGTTCGCAACCTTAGAACGAAAATTCTGAGACAATTGCCACGAATTTTAAACTTCCTCCGACGATTACGGTTAGGTACGAAGCTCTCGTCCAAAAAGCGCACCATAAATTCATCGTCGCTGCCGACTTTTGAAGGCGTTATTGTGAAACGTATTCCGGTTCGATCGAAATTGTCTGCTTCTGCCACTCGTAGCCAACCATCGCTTTCAAAATGATGGTTGCCATGGGCAAAGAAGATATTATGGATTGTTCGCAACCTTAGAACGAAAATTCTGAGACAATTGCCACGAATTTTAAACTTCCTCCGACGATTACAGTTACGAAGCTCTCGTCCAAAAAGCGCACCATAAATTCATCGTCGCTGCCGACTTTTGAAGGCGTTACTGTGAAACGTATTCCGGTTCGATCGAAATTGTCTGCTTCTGCCACTCGTAGCCAACCATCGCTATCAAAATGATGGTTGCCATTGGCAAGAAGATATTATGGATTGTTCGGAACCTCAGAACGAAAATTCTGAGACAATTGCCACGAATTTTAAACTTCCTCCGACGATTACGGTTACGAAGCTCTCGTCCAAAAAGCGCACCATAAATTCATCGTCGCTGCCGACTTTTGAAGGCGTTACTGTGAAACGTATTCCGGTTCGAACGAAATTGTCTGCTTCTGCCACTCGTAGCCAACCATCGCTATCAAAATGATGGTTGCCATTGGCAAAGAAGATATTATGGATTGTTCGCAACCTCAGTACGAACATTCTGAGACAATTGCCACGAATTTTAAACTTCCTCCGACGATTACGGTTACGAAGCTCTCGTCCAAAAAGCGCACCATAAATTCATCGTCGCTGCCGTTTGAAGGCGTTACTGTGAAACGTATTCCGGTTCGATCGAAATTGTCTGCTTCTGCCACTCGTAGCCAACCATCGCTATCAAAATGATGGTTGCCATTGGCAAAGAAGATATTATGGATTGTTCGCAACCTCAGAACGAAAATTCTGAGACAATTGTCACGAATTTTAAACTTCCTCCGACGATTACGGTTAGGTACGAAGCTCTCGTCCAAAAGCGCACCATAAATTCATCGTCGCTGCCGACTTTTGAAGGCGTTACTGTGAAACGTATTCCGGTTCGATCGAAATTGTCTGCTTCTCCCACTCGTAGCCAACCATCGCTATCAAAATGATGGTTGCCATTGGCAAAGAAGATATTATGGATTGTTCGCAACTTCAGAACGAAAATTCTGAGACAATTGCCACGAATTTTAAACTTCCTCCGACGATTACGGTAACGAAGCTCTCGTCCAAAAAGCGCACCATAAATTCATCGTCGCTGCCGACTTTTGAAGGCGTTACTGTGAAACGTATTCCGGTTCGATCGAAATTGTCTGCTTCTGCCACTCGTAGCCAACCATCGCTATCAAAATGATGGTTGCCATTGGCAAAGAAGATATTATGGATTGTTCGCAACCTCAGAACGAAAATTCTGAGACAATTGCCACGAATTTTAAACTTCCTCCGACGATTACGGTTACGAAGCTCTCGTCCAAAAAGCGCACCATAAATTCATCGTCGCTGCCGACTTTTGAAGGCGTTACTGTGAAACGTATTCCGGTTCGATCGAAATTGTCTGCTTCTGCCACTCGTAGCCAACCATCGCTATCAAAATGATGGTTGCCATTGGCAAAGAAGATATTATGGATTGTTCGCAACCTCAGAACGAAAATTCTGAGACAATTGCCACGAATTTTAAACTTCCTCCGACGATTACGGTTACGAAGCTCTCGTCCAAAAAGCGCACCATAAATTCATCGTCGCTGCCGACTTTTGAAGGCGTTACTGTGAAACGTATTCCGGTTCGATCGAAATTGTCTGCTTCTGCCACTCGTAGCCAACCATCGCTATCAAAATGGTTGCCATTGGCAAAGAAGATATTATGGATTTTTCAACCTCAGAAGGAAAATTCTGAGACAATTGCCACGAATTTTAAACTTCCTCCGACGATTACGGTTACGAAGCTCTCGTCCAAAAAGCGCACCATAAATTCATCGTCGCTGCCGACTTTTGAAGGCGTTACTGTGAAACGTATTCCGGTTCGATCGAAATTGTCTGCTTCGGCCACTCGTAGCCAACCATCGCTATCAAAATGATGGTTGCCATTGGCAAAGAAGATATTATGGATTGTTCGCAACTTCAGAACGAAAATTCTGAGACAATTGCCACGAATTTTAAACTTCCTCCGACGATTACGGTAACGAAGCTCTCGTCCAAAAAGCGCACCATAAATTCATCGTCGCTGCCGACTTTTGAAGGCGTTACTGTGAAACGTATTCCGGTTCGATCGAAATTGTCTGCTTCTGCCACTCGTAGCCAACCATCGCTATCAAAATGATGGTTGCCATTGGCAAAGAAGATATTATGGATTGTTCGCAACCTCAGATCGAAAATTCTGAGACAATTGCCACGAATTTTAAACTTCCTCCGACGATTACGGTTACGAAGCTCTCGTCCAAAAAGCGCACCATAAATTCATCGTCGCTGCCGACTTTGAAGGCGTTACTGTGAAACGTATTCCGGTTCGATCGAAATTGTCTGCTTCTGCCACTCGTAGCCAACCATCGCTATCAAAATGATGGTTGCCATTGGCAAAGAAGATATTATGGATTGTTCGCAACCTCAGATCGAAAATTCTGAGACAATTGCCACGAATTTTAAACTTCCTCCGACGATTACGGTTACGAAGCTCTCGTCCAAAAAGCGCACCATAAATTCATCGTCGCTGCCGACTTTTGAAGGCGTTACTGTGAAACGTATTCCGGTTCGATCGAAATTGTCTGCTTCTGCCACTCGTAGCCAACCATCGCTATCAAAATGATGGTTGCCATTGGCAAAGAAGATATTATGGATTGTTCGCAACTTCAGAACGAAAATTCTGAGACAATTGCCACCAATTTTAAACTTCCTCCGACGATTACGGTTACGAAGCTCTCGTCCAAAAAGCGCACCATAAATTCATCGTCGCTGCCGACTTTTGAAGGCGTTACTGTGAAACGTATTCCGGTTCGATCGAAATTGTCTGCTTCTGCCACTCGTAGCCAACCATCGCTATCAAAATGATGGTTGCCATTGGCAAAGAAGATATTATGGATTGTTCGCAACCTCAGAAGGAAAATTCTGAGACAATTGCCTCGAATTTTAAACTTCCTCCGACGATTACGGTTACGAAGCTCTCGTCCAAAAAGCGCACCATAAATTCATCGTCGCTGCTGACTTTTGAAGGCGTTACTGTGAAACGTATTCCGGTTCGATCGAAATTGTCTGCTTCTGCCACTCGTAGCCAACCATCGCTATCAAAATGATGGTTGCCATTGGCAAAGAAGATATTATGGATTGTTCGCAACCTCAGAAGGAAAATTCTGAGACAATTGCCACGAATTTTAAACTTCCTCCGACGATTACGGTTACGAAGCTCTCGTGTAAAAAGCGCACCATAAATTCATCGTCGCTGCTGACTTTGAAGGCGTTACTGTGAAACGTATTCCGGTTCGATCGAAATTGTCTGCTTCTGCCACTCGTAGCCAGTTAAGGAAGTAGAAATGATGGTTCCCATTGGCAAAGAGATATTATGGATTGGTTGATCCAGTACATCATAGATGGCATCCCCGGTGATGAATATAAGACCGTGTTGTATGGGGCGAGTAATCTATCGGAGCTTAAGATGAAAATTGCGACATTTACGAAGATCATGGAACGTCGTGCCAACCATAAACAAAAGAATGAAACGGCGAAGACAACGAGCGCGACAGTGAAGACCGTTGGGGGTAAAAAGACAGCCGAAGTCCCAGTTTGAAAACCCGAGAAGGACAATGTGAGATGCTACAAATGTGGCGGCAGAGGCCACAAAGCGTTTGAATGCAAGACGCAACTTAAATGCTTCAAATGCGGAGAGTTGAGACACAGAAGCTTTGAATGTACCACCCCGAAAGAGGCACCCAACATCCATTGCCTAACGGAGAGAAATACGATGGCATGTAAAATTATAACCGTAGATGAAGTCAAGATGGATGCACGACTCCGTTTCAATCTTGCCTCGACTGGCTAGTTCTTTCATCATCAGCAAATACTCCTCCACAGACTCATCTTTCTGAAGCTTCCTAGCGTCTAACATTCTGTGCAGCTCACGGCTCGATAATTTCTTCGAGATTCCCTCACTAAGGCTTTTTTCAATCGCGACCACGAGGTGATACCTCTTTCCCTTTGGATGTAAAGCTTCGCTAGCCCTTTTAGCGACTTTTTAGCGAATACAAATTTGTGCTGCTCAGGCCACTCAAATAGATCCGCAGCTTCTTCGAAGTCTTCACTTCTCGACAGGATACTCTTTCTTTCTTTCAAAAGGTCTGATAGAATCTTCTATGTCCTTGAAATTCATACTGAATAAAGGATTGGGCCTATATTTTCCGCTGTCTTTTCTTCTCTTAGCATCACGGTTTCTTTTTGTGACGGTACGTCAACTGATCATCATCTTCAGAATCTTCTTCATCACTTTCTTCACTGGATTCATCACTTTCTTCGCTTGAGTCGTCTTTTCTTTTCTTCGCGTCTCGAATTTCTTGCGACGGTATTTTGAGTAAACACCTCGCTCTTCACCTCTTCCGTTTCCATCACATTCTTCACTGGATTCATCACTTTCTTCATCTTCGTCTGATTCGGTCACTCTTCTACGCAGGGCAGTCAAATCCGTTAGCTCTGAACAGATTCTTTCTGCGATGTCATCACATCCATCATCACATCCATAGTCTGAGTATCGAGGAAATGAGAATTAGTTCACTCTTTGACAAACTTCCTGCTGACTTCACAAATTTTAGCGTCGTATTCTTCCGAATCTTTCTCAAATTTAAACCCTTTAAACTCACGGACCATCTTACGTGCCGTACGTCCTCCTTCTTCTCCAAAAATAAGTTGGTACAGCGATTTAATTGTCTTAAACGATGCCGCTTTGGCGACGACACCGATGTCTGACAATTTTCAACTTGAGACATTTCAGAAAATTTAGATAATTCACGTAAAACTCACAAAAATTATTAAAAGTCAGTTAAAGTTGATAAATCACACCGAAAAAGTTAAATTTTTTTTTGAGAAATCATAAAAAAAAACAGATGTTCAAAAAAAAAAAAAAACAACAAGATGGCTGACCGGCCCCGACGATTCTAGAATGTTCCACGGCGTTCTTTTCCGATTTTCCGAAATCCGTTTCTTTTTTCTTCAGTCTTCTTTTTTTTTTCAGTTTTCTTCACTTATCACCGGTTTCTTTTTCCTTTTCACCTCAATTTTACGATTTTGAATTTTGATTGAGCCCCCAAAATTTATAGGATCCAATCTTAAAGTGAGGTTAAAATGAAAAAAGAAATTACAATGATAATATTTTACTTCTTTTACTTTATTTCAACACAAATAAATCCAAACTTTAGTCTTCACTTTCTTCTTTTCTCTTTACAAAACTCAGGTCTTAAAATTCTCTCAATAATCTTCTCGGGTTCTTCACAAAAAATAAAATCACTCAGCTCTCACACGGCACTCTCTCTTCTCTCAACACAAACTAAACTCATCCGCCATACTTATTCAGTTCTACCAACACATCATCCTAAATTCCCACAGTGATGTTCACACGACAAGACATCTGACTCGACTGAATATTTTATAAATTAAAATATGTTTTTTGGAGAATCATGTGTCGCCACAAATAGGGACACGATATCGGAAGCAAAGCAGATACCTGGTATCGTAAAAGTATCGGAACAGTTTAATCGATGCCAGTAATCGGGCCTAAAGTATCGATACTTTTAAGTATCGGTATCGGCAACTTTCCCGCCGATAAGTTTTTTCGAAATCTCTTTTTTTTTCAAAACAGTTTAATAGATACCAGAATCATATCGCTGTCGGACCTTAAGTATCGATACTTTTAAGTATCGGTATCGTCAACTTTCCCGCCGAAATTCAATAAGATTTTTAAGTTTATAGAGTTTAACTGCCAACTGGACTAGAGAGTGGGAGTGTGGATCCCTGGGTGGGGAAGCAAAAGCTGCAAAGCAAAGTCTTCCTGATGGCAGTATGCAAGACGTCCATCATTTAAAAATGTTTAAAAAAAAACGGTAATACTTTTACCGATATGCACTAAAAATCGATGCTCGATACTATCGGGGTACAAGGGGGTGAAGGCCTCGGTACCTCCTGGGTGGCCTGGACCCTGGAGGACCAAAATCCGGGTAATGCCTCAGTCGGACTTTACGACATACCCCAAGCCCAACCACCACGTCCTCGTCGTGTACCCTGGGCAACGCGATGAGCGGCTAACGGTGGAGGGCAAGAGCGACTCCCGGCGCTATAACGGGGAATACAGGCTAAGGAGACAACCCCTACAGAAAACCCCAAGCTAAGGTGTAAGGAGCAACGTGCCGAGGGCTGGATGGCCGAGGGTAACTTCGGTCCCTAACGTTCTCCCTGGGGGCACCGTCGACCCCCCCTTGTATTTAGACTTACCCGGCCATGCGGGGCTCTGGTCGGGCGGACCTTACTTCCCTACTTACTCCGTTTCCTTATGAACACCAACTCAAAAAACACACACACCACAACACCCCACCACCACAAACAAACAGTGAGGACGGTGGCTCCGGCTCCTCAAGGGGCGGCACGGGGACGGGACGCGGTGCAAAGGCTCCCGAAGCCAGCACCCGCGGACCGCACGTCCGGCCAAGGTCCATTGAGGAGTTGGAGAGGATGACGGACCAGGAGGTCAGAAGGGTCAAACTCACCGGCCAATCCCGACACAGGATTCAAATAGTCGGCGAGGGGGTGGAGTTCCTGAGGGCCAAGAGGTCCGTCATCCGGGACAACATAATTACTAAACTGACCAGGTCAATGCCAAAGGCGGGGACGTCGACAGGGGGTGATACTCCCTGCACGACTAAGTCCAATAGCGCCAGGGCAAACGGCCCAGATCAGAGTCGGTCACACCGGTTAAGGCCCCTGAGAGGAAAAAACCGAGGCAGCCCGAACAGGTAAGAGCTCAGCTCTCCTATAGGGATGCCTCGGCCTCTGTGAAGGTAGGTCTGGTGGACACCGACTACCCTAAGGTCCAGCTCAGCGATGAGCAACAGGACAGGGTGCTGGAGGCTGTCCTCAAAGCCTATGAGAGGGAGGTGGACAGCGGAATTCAAATCCGCTTCCTCCGATCCAATCATAGGCCGGGCTTCCTCCTTGTTACCTGTGCGAATGCCGAGGCGGCGGCTGGCTGGTGGATATTACCCCCACCCTGAGGCCATGGGAAGGTGCAAACCTCCGTGCGCTGAAGGGTGAGGAGATCCCCCGGCCGGTGACGTGCACGGTATTCGTCGCGGAGGAGTTTGGCAAGGATCTGACCAAAGATCAGATCCTCTCCAGACTTCAAGTAATAGGCGGTTGCGTACCGACAGATGGGCGTCCTGGGGCGACCGGTCCAGTGACGGAGGTAAGGTTTGGACCTTCGCCATGGACGGGGAGTCCCTGGAGGCCCTGAAGTCAGAGGGCATGCAGGCCTATTTTGGCATGAGAACCCTCAAGTTCAGGGCGAGGGAGGGGGAGACAACCAAGGGAGATTCTCCCGCGGACCCCCCTTCCGAGCACGAGCAGAGGGGATCAAAAGCAGAAGAAGGAGGGGAAAAAGGGCAAAAAGAAGCGGAAAAAGGCCCAATTTACCACCCCTCCGGATTTAACGGACAACACCAGCCCACTACTAAGGCCTTCGGCAAAGCCCCTTGTCAGGGCGCCGGAGGGTACCATGGAGGTTGATTCCCCCATGGCTGTGGGCTCGGTGGACAACACCAGCCCACTACTAAGGCCTTCGGCACAGCCCCTCGTCAGGGCGCCGGAGGGTACCATGGAGGTTGATCCCCCCGTGGCTGTGGGCTCGGTGGCCCCCTCACCGACGAAATGAGGGGGAAGGAGGGACTCCGGTTCCTGCAGGGAAATCTCCATCACGCAAGGGCGGCCTCGGCCATCCTGTGCAAAACGATGGAGAATGAAGGCGTGGACATAGCCCTCCTGCAGGAACCATGGTTGAATGGAAGCGTCGTCAGGGGCCTCGGAGTCCCAACCACTCAGGTAATGTATGATAGGTCTGCCCCCAGACCTCGAGCCTGCATGGTGGTAAGTAAAGAATTCAATTGCTTATTGATCCCTGAGCTTTGCTCAGGGGATTGTGTTGCAGGAATCCTGACAGTGAAAACGGAAGTAGGACCAAAAAAGGTACTAATATGCTCGGCCTACTTCCCGGACGAGGACACCTGTCCACCAGAAGCCATACAACAGGTTGTGGATCACGCGCGCAGTAGGTGCCTTCCTCTCCTGATCAGCTGCGACGCCAATGCACATCACACAAACTGGGGTAGTAGCAACATAAACGCCAGAGGTGAGTCCCTTTTAGACTTTATCGCTGGTGAAGGGCTTGACATAGCCAATGTTGGCAATGAACCGACGTTTGTGATCCGCTCAAGGGCAGAGGTACTGGATATAACCCTGTGCCTGCCCAGGGGGGGAATTAACATCCGTGACTGGCATGTGTCTCAGGAACCTTCCGGCTCCGATCACAGACACATCCGGTTCACGCTAGACATCCCGAATCTGGTATCTACCACCTATCGGAATCCTCGGGAGACGAACTGGGACGGCTTCTCCAAGTCTCTCAGTCTGAACCTGAGGACGGTGGGTGGGACGATCTCAGACAGGGGTGACCTGGACACTGTCACGAGGCAGCTGAGCGAGGCCATTGTTGAGGCCTGGGAAGCCAACTGCCCGGAGAAGACCAGGAGAAACAGGTATAAAACTGTTTGGTGGAACAATCATCTGGAGGAACTGCGCATCCAGGTGAGAAGGCTATTTAATAGAGCCAAAGCCACCAACGCCTGGGATACATATAGAGAGCAGTTAACCCTGTACAATAAAGAAATCCGGAAAGCGAAAAGGGCCTCGTGGAGGAGGTTTTGCGGAGAGGTGCATGAGACGCCAGAAGCGGCCAGAATCCACAGGGTCCTGTCGAAGGATGGTACAGGGGGTCAAGTAGGATTCCTGAAAAAGACCGATGGAACCTATACGACCACTGCTGAGGAGAGCTTAAACCTTCTCATTAACACGCACTTTCCTGGTTCTATCCCAGAGGCCCATTCCACTGCCTTGTGCGGAGGAAGAAGGGCAGGGAAGGAGGACTGGTCAGTGGCGAAACACATAGTTACCCCCTCCAGGCTAAAGTGGGTGCTGAGTGGATTCAAGCCGTTCAAGGCCGCAGGGCCAGACGGCATCTACCCAGCACTCCTGCAAAGAGGCCAGGAAAAACTCCTGCCGCATCTTATAAGGTCATTTAGGGCCAGCATAGCATGGAGGTGTATTCCGAAGGCTTGGAGAGAGGTCAGGGTTGTTTTCCTACCTAAGATAGGCAAACAGGGAGACCACACTCCAAAGGCCTTCAGACCCATCAGCTTATCATCCTTCATGCTCAAGGCTCTGGAAAAACTGGTAGATAGGTATGTGCGAGAGACGGCTCTAAGGACTAATCCCCTAAGCTGTCGACAGTACGCCTATCAGCCGGGTAAATCCACAGACCTAGCGTTGGATGATCTCACCCGTCTCCTATCAAGATCCATTGAGGATAAGGAGATTGCCACGGCTCTGTTCATGGACGTGGAGGGAGCGTTCAACAACGCAACCACTGACTCCATGATCAGAGCTATGAATAACAAGGGAGTCGATCGTCAGATTTGCGAATGGATCGAGAGCTGCCTGAGCTCTAGGGTCATCACCTCGACCTTGGGCGACTCTTCCATTGTAGCGAGGACGACTAGGGGTTGCCCGCAGGGGGGGTTCTTTCCCCTCTCCTGTGGGTGACCCTGGTTGACGACCTGCTACATCTGCTGGCTGAAGATGGCTACGACTGTCTAGGCTATGCGGATGACCTGGCGGTGGTGGTCAGAGGCAGATTTGCTGGGACCATTTCTGAAAGGGTTCAGCGGGCACTAACCCTGGTTAGTGACTGGTGTGTTCGGGAGGGTTTATCCATTAACCCTACGAAGACAGTAGTAGTCCCCTTCACAAAAAGGAGGGAACTAAGGGGTCTCAGACCCCTGGGGCTTGGTGGGGTGGCGATTCCATACTCCACTGAGGCGAAGTATCTGGGCGTCACCTTCGACCAGAGGCTTACGTGGAACGCTCACCTCGCCAAGACCACCCAAAAGGCGCTGCGAGCCCTCGGGCAATGCAGAAGGCTATGTGGTAAAAACTGGGGTCTGAATCCAAGCATGACCCTATGGCTGTACAAACAGGTCGTCAGACCTATGGTAACCTATGGGTCAGTGGCGTGGTGGACTAAGGCGGATCAGGTAAAAACGGAGCGGCTCCTGGAAAAAGTTCAAAGGTCTGCGTGCCTGAGCATCACAGGAGCCATGAGGACAGCTCCGACCATGGCCTTAGAAGTCCTCTTGGACCTTCCACCTCTCCACTTATTTCTCAAAGAAATGGCTAAAGCCACAGTTGTAAGGCTCATGCAGGGTCAATCCCCGATCATTTCGAGACATGAGCTGAAACAACAGAAACTCCGCGACGCCATAATGTCCGATCCCATACTGGGGATGCCCTCGGACTATGCTGTCAAGGAGTATCACTTCGATAATAAATTCAAAGTGATAATCCCGGATAGGGAGGAGTGGAGGGCAAACCGCCCCATAAACGCTCACTCTATCTGGTACACCGACGGCTCCAAAATGCCATCTGGCACTGGGGCCGGGGTGTACGGACCAAAGCATCACGCTGAAATGACTATCTGCCTGGGACGGTATGCCACCGTCTTCCAGGCGGAAACAATAGCCATTGAACACTGCGCTAAGGAAATATGCAGATTGGGCTTAAAAAAAAAAATAGCAATCTGCTCCGCCAGGCCGCACTAAAA